>PVKE010000747.1:101948-125445 GCA_004027555.1 Craseonycteris thonglongyai | reverse complement strand
TTGTGTGGGGAGGGGGGAGTGGGCCCCAGATATATGGGGTTGGAGGGGGACCTGATTCTGGGAGCTGGGCACATAATGCGATGCATGGGTGATGTGATGTGGAGTTGTCCATTGGGAAACTGTCTAATTGTTACCAACCAATGTCACCCCATTAAATTTAACAATAAAATATAATAATATTAAAAAAAGAAAACCACAGCCATCCTGAGCTCTCAGACCACGGCACTTACTGGCAGGGATGCATCTGGGAGGGGGAGACCAGCCATCCTCCGTGCACGTCAGGGAGCTCTGCTGATTCGGCAAACTGTAGCCAGGACGGCAGTCAACGCTCACCAAGCTGCCCTGTAAATAGTATTTCCTGTAAGGTGAGGCTCTTCCGTGTTCCAAATAACTCAAAGTACATTTTCCTAAGAAATATGAAAATGAATAAAACCATAAGTTTGGTTAAAATACTACATTAAAAATGATCTTTATGATGTCAAAATTAGAATGTGTAAGCATGCAACAAAAACTAAGGCTGTTATTGAAGTTGTTGTTTGTTTGTTTTTCTAATTACTATTTACTAGGGATTCTGGGATAGCTCAGTAGTTGAGCACTAGCCTCGCAATCGCAAGATCTGGGGTTCAATTCCTGGCCCAGACCCATGAAGACCCATATGCTGGACTGCATGGTAACTGGTAACCGCCGGGATGCTGGGGAAGGGTCTCACCTCCCATGTGGGAGGCCCCCCTTCGGTTCCCACACCACGTGGCCCCACATCCACCTGTGTGGAATGAAACCATGTCACAGCTAATGATGTACAGGTATGGAGATGGGTCTGGGCCCTCTCGTTTTCTATCTCTGTCTCTCACCTTCTCTCAAAACAATAAAAAGAGAAATTTAAAAATCAATATGTATTTTTATCTGTATTATTTACAATTAAAACATGTATAAATGGCATACTATTCTCCTTAATCTCTATTTTTGTCTCTATGTTATGTTAGTGAAATGTTCATTAAAGGAAAACCGATATTGGTCTCTGGGCCCATGGAACTCATCCCTTGGCCCTATTTTGGACACATGGGGCTTCCTTGGACTCTTGTGTGTGTGTTTCTCTCCACTCACTGAAGTAGTTACACATGCACTATTATAACGAGGCTTACGTACTACGGCACAGCACGGCTGCTGGTTTCCACCCTTCTCGTGTGCAGGTAATAGAATCCCAGTATTTTTCTGAACTAGTCACAAAGTTGTCATCACAGGAATAATAAAACCACTTTCCCACAGCTACTGGGAAGTATGGTTTCTCTCTCTCTTCATTATACAGTCTTCCATGTTTTATTTCTGGAAAATCACAGGGCTTAACTTGCAATAAAAACAAACAACAAAAAATGAACAGTATGAATAATGTTTTACCTTCATAGAAATCAAATGAAAGACAAATTGTCTCACTGATGAATAATATTCTCTTAGTCACATAACTACACTCATCGTATTAGGGTTGCTAAGACAAGAAAAGTGATAAAAATCAGATGAGTAAGGTATGTGAGAAAGTCCTTGCTACCGAAGATAACATTACATCTTGTGGGTAATATGATGTATAAACTTGTACAAAGACTATCCAGGAAAAGAAACTGTGCAGGCCTCTGTAATGAGTTCCCTTGCAGTACACACATCCGGTCCTGGGGCACTGAAGTGAGGCTCTTAATTGAGTGATGAAGGGGCTGATCTGTCATTCAGCTCATGTATCTTTCTTGTCTCTCTTCCATTCTCATCAGAAATCAAAGACCTGCCTGTTCTCAGACCAACTCAACGTAAGGAGATGGTGTGACTCTTTTTAGATTAACATTCATGAGTTTATTTTTCTAATTATGGGTAACTGAAACGATACTCAAAATGGCTAATCATCAGGGCCATGCAAATCAAAACCCCAATAAGATATCACCTCACACTTGTCAAAATGGCCATCATTAAAAAGACAAGAAATTACAAGTGTTGACAAAGATGTGGAGAAAAGGGAACTTTTGTGCACTTTTGGTAGAAATGTGAATTGGTAAAACCACTGTGGAAAACAATACACAGGTGCTTCAAAAAGATAAGAATAAAACTACGCTGTGATCCAGCAGTTCCATTTCTGGTTACTTATCTGAAGAAAATGAAGACACTAACTCAAAAAGTGCACCCCCATGTTCATTGCAGTATTATTGCAAGACATGGAAGCAACCTAATTGTCCATCAGTGAATAAATGGGTTTAAAAAAAGTGGCATGCAAATATATATATATATATATATATATATATATTATGTAGCCAAAAAAAGAAAAGAAGGCAATCTTGTATTTTCAATAGTGGTGGACCTAGACGGTGTTATAGGTGATATAAGTCAGACAGAGCCTAAAAGGGGGCAAAAGAAACATCCCCCAGGCATAAAACACCCTCGGGTGGCCTTTTGTGCTGTGGGCTGATTTTAGGAAATTCCACAGGGGCTTCACACTCTTCCCACCTAAAAGGGAGCCTAATCCCCTCCCTTGCGCACCTGGACTTAGGGACTCGCTTCTAAACACTACGTATGGCTCAGGTGACTGACCAGGTCATGAGTGGTTTGGAGCCGTTCTCCTCTCTCTCAGGTCACGGGCTCTGGGGAAAGTTAGCTGCCACCCAAGCGACCTAGGGAGACCCGTGTGGTTAGGCACTGGGGCTGGAGCTGAAGGCCATGGCGTGAGCCATCCCGGAAGCTGACCTCCAGCCCCACCGGACCTCCGCCATGGTCACCTAGGCCCAAGCTCCTAACCAAGTGCTTGCTGTGCCCACATGCCCCTCCCGGGGGCTCGGAGGGGCTCCGGGTTTGGTGTCGTGAGTCAGTACGTTTGAGGGAAACTGGCTAGACAGAAATGAACGGCTCACCTACTAGGTGTTAGGCAGTGAGTACCAATGTTTAGTTCTGATTTCAGAATGATCTACACCAGCTCCTATAGCACAGTGAATAGCAAAAAATATGAAATAATTTTTCACTTGCAGTTTTGTTTGTTGCCCACTTAGAACTGGCTACTTTGAAAAGCAAAGGACGCCTCCGCGTCTTGGCTTTCTAGTCACAGTGAGGCGAAGCTTTAGATGACTGGGCTCCCATCGTGTGTGTCTGTCTCAGAGAAAGGAAGGCCGGCATTCAGAGCCGGCGGGGACAGCGGGTGGAACTTACAGCTGCATCTGGGGGGCGGCTCCCAGCCCGTATTCGTGCATCTGGCTCTGTTTCCTCGGGAGGCAGGGAAAAAGCCTTTTGTGCAGTGGTATGTGATCATATTTTCAAGTCTGTATTTGGCGCTCTCAGGACTGTAGTAACCATTTGGAATATACGGAGGGTCACATGTTACTTCTGAAAAAGAACACGGGGTTAGGGCAGAAGTCACTCCCCATGAAAACCATCAAGTACATGACAAGAAAGCGGATGTTAGCTTGTCCTTACCATATGGCAAAACGGCATTAAGGGACACAGCCTCGTGTCCTGCCCCTCTAGCACGGTTTCTCACGACCACATTTCTTCTCTGTGTGCCCCCCGTGCTCCTGAATCCCCTGTCCAAAACCACCCCACACATCAGGACATTCAGTAGGTGGCATCGGCGTCGTAATTCATCTCTTCAACTCCTCTTCCCACTTCCTCGCCTTCGGTGGCTTCTGAGGTTCTCGTGAACACCGTTGACAAATATTCTAGGGCCTCCTTGACTTGTAGAGGATCGTGAAACGAGGAGGGCAGGGGTGTGCCTTCCCTGGAGGCAGGACGGTTGAAACGCCATGGTGCGGGTTTTTCTGTGCTCTTCCCAGAGCAGCGGGACTGTAGCTCGTGCGAAGACCCTCTCCTGGTTCTTACCATTACGACACGAGCACAGTTCCTTCTGCTCAACACCGGCCAGGAGCAGGACGAGAAGACAAACTGCACTACTGAAGCTCTGGAAGACGTTTTTCTGACTGAGGTAGGATAACCTATTGTGTGGTTTGGAGAACCTTTCACGGAAAAGACCAGATGACACATCTAGGTCACAGCGAGTGAGCTCTGCCTTCTTAGAGCAACAGTAGCTTGTGTTCTGATAAAACTTGATTGACACACAGGGGACAGGCTGGATTTCACCTGCAATCTCTACTCCTTGTCTATCCTAATTCTTGAAGTGCCTTCTCTCAGGTCTTTACATCAGCACCCCTGTATCTCAGCGGTGGATCCACTTACAGCTTTCCCTTTCTAATGGAATGCCATGCCTTTTTACTACGGTAGACGTCACATAAGCATTTATGTCGGGGCCATATTGTATTTTGGACTCAAAATATGTACTGGACACGCAACATTGCCTGAAATCTGTTCACACGCCCCTAACTTACTTCCTATTCCATATCCCAAAGTAAGTGACCCATAGTCTTCGTGTTACTCAGGTCAGCTCCCATAATTGTTCTTCCTCAATAAATAACAAGTCCTTGCATTCACAGAGAAAAATAGAGACTACCAGCTGGGTTCTCTAGATCTTTCCAGCATTTCCTTAACATTCGCTGTATCTGTTCTGAACTTAAGCCCTTATCCAAAGAGAATTCACTCCTTTTCTTAGATGTTTGCAAAATGTCAACACAATCATGACCATGTTAAAGCTGTACCTTCTTGCTACTCTTACGATATCATTTCTTAAACTCCTCCTCTATCTACCGGTACATTTTCTCTTATAGGCCATGGTAGTTTAAAATAATCTCTTTTAAAAGCAAATAGGCTAGGTAGGACAAAATATTCCAGATAGGGTTTTTATCTGGGCAAAGAACACAGTTGAACTTTTGAGTCTATATAACATCCTTCCATTAATGGTGTTTTTCTCTTTTTTTCCTCTTTTTCTTTTCAGTGCCATCATCGCTGTTGATTCATATTAGGCCCGTGGTTAACAAAATCTCCAATTTCTGCCATTTAATTCCATTGTCAGTGGAGGGCTTCTCATCTGGGATTAATATAATTTATTTTCTAAAGCAAAATACAGGGCTTTTGAAGAGCAATCTACTTGTTTGAGAAGCTACATACCTGGGAATTAGAAAGCCTATTACAGCCCTGCCTCTTAGACCCACTACTTAGTGAACTATTGAACTTTTCTGATCCCATTTGTGTCTATCTTCAGAGTGAGAAAATAATACCAATTGGTCTCAAAGGGGGCCCTGCACACATAGAATTTTAAAACATACCCTGCATTTGTAATTGTTGATTCCTATGAACATAAGATAGTCCACTGTCAGAAAAAGAAACAGTTTCCTTATAAGGAGGATCTGAATGAAAGTACTTCATAAAATATATAGCAAAAGATTTAGAAAAGAAACATAGGGAAAGCCAGGATGGCTCAGCGGGTTAAGCGCTCGCTTTGCAGCCCTGGGAACCAAGGATCGAATCCTGGCCCCGGCCCATATGGACCCATATACTGAACTGGGTGTATTTTCCATGCGGGAGGCCCCCAGCCTGGTTCCTGCCCTGCGTGGCCCCCGCCCACCTGTGTGGAATGAAACCATGTGGAAAACTGATGACGTGCAACTATGGAGACGGCTCTGGGCCCTCCCCCTTTCTCTGTCTCTCCCTGTCTCTGTCAAAAACAACAAAATAAATCTTAGGGGAAAAAAAGATAAGCTAACATTACCTTTACATGCAGGGCTTGGAGACCACCCAAATTTCGTGCATATTGCCTCTGCTCTTTCACTGTAGCCAAAACCCTTGAAACATTTATACTGAAGTCGGTCATTTTCTTTATAAGAGTTCTTGGGATATACGGGCTCTCCATTCGCAATTTCTGGTATTTTGCAGGAAATTTCTAAATGTGAGAGATGAAATCCAAAATGTTTATTATATATTAAAGAACTGTGTCCAAGATATAGTTACATAAAGATGCAAATTTTGTGTCCATTAGATAAAGGAGGCAACCAAACTGAAGCTCTGTTTTGACTGAACTGCTTGATGAATCATTTATCAGGTGTTCTTAACATTCATTGCTGAAGAAAGTTAAAATGTTGATTAAGATTCTATTGCTGGGGAAGCTGGGATGGCTCAGTGGGTTAGGTGCTCACTTTGCAGCCCCGGGGACCAAGGATCAAATCCAGGCCCCAGCCTGTGCAGACCCATGTGCTGAACTGGGGAGTGCCCCCAGTTCAGGTCTCACCGGGGTGAGACCCCGGCCCAGTTCCTGCCCTGTGCAGCCCCGCCCACCTGTGGAATGAAACTATGTGGAAAAATCTATGATGTGCAACTATGGAGACTGTTCTGGGTCTTCCCCCTTCTCTCTGTCTCTGACTCTGTATCTCTCTCTCTCTCTCTCTCTCTGTCAAAAACAATAAATAAATCTTTTAAAATAAAAATCAATTGAAATTGCAATTGACATACCATATTATATCAGTTTTAGGTGTACAACAGTCATGAGATAAATAATAGAATTTATAAGTGATCACCTTAATAAGTCTATACCCACCTAACACATGCATAGTTATTACAATATTATCAAGTATTTCACTGGGCTGTATCTTAAAGAATTCTGGCCTTAAACTTCACTATGAGACTCTTTTTTTTTTTTTTAAAGGCAAAGACTTATTGAATGGTATTCAATTCAGTTCAGCAATATATGAAACAGGTCACTTCTTAGAAGTGTTATCAAAACAGAATGTCACCATGATGCATCAGTGGAAATAAACAACAAATCTTTCAGGTTAAAAAACAAAAAACAAAAACAAAAAAACCTGTTGTGTAGGCCAATATTAGAACTTACACCAGAACTTACCATTCTATTTTAGCTGTAAGAGCCAAGTTTAATTTAATTATGGTTAAGAGTATGGCCTTTGGTATCAAATTACGTAGATGTGAGAATATCAACTCTACCCTTCACACCATGATAACTTTAGATGTGTGATTTAACTTCTTTCCTCACTGATAAAACAGAGGTGAACACGGTCCATAATCATCATGGAAGTCATTTTGAATGTAAAATGAGATGGCACATGTAAGAAGGTTAGATGAGATACTGGGAAGTTGTCAGTGCTCCGTAAACATTAGTGATTATCAGCATCATTCCGGTTCTTTAGGGGGCTCCGTATTTTGAATTGCACACATATGCTCATGAGAATAACTAAAATCAAGGAATTCGATCAGCAGTAGGCGTCTCTTACCCACACAATTCGGCTTCTCTCCGCTCCAAGAGCCGTTTTTGGAGCAATGTATTTCTTTAGGTCGGTCAAGCATGAAGCCAGGGTTACACTCAAATCTGATCACTTGTCCAAAAGAATATTCCTGGTCCAGCTCCAGAGCCCCGCTGATAATCCTCCCATTCTCTGGTTCTGTCATTGGGTAACACTTCACAACTAAAAAAACAATAATGAAAACGTTTTCTGACAGAATTTGAAAACTTTATTATGAAAAATATGGTTATATACAATATATTATAGGGACAAAATTATCAGCAAGGTAAGATGGGAGGAAATTACTTAAACGTGTTTTCTTTCTCTCTTTCTTTCTTCTTTCTTTCTTTTTTGGAGCATTTGATATACCTGTTTGCTGGAGATAAAGTCTGCTAAGTAAAAAAATGACCATGCGTTTGTATCTGATACTTTTCTAGGGAAGTGGGCAAAGAAAATTACTACTTTGAATGACAGCTTATATATTTGTTTCTTAAATAACTGAGAAATATAAAGTGTGGGGTAATTAAATATAAAATTTCCATGGAAGCCCCACAGCCATAGAACCCTGTATTCGTAAAGGAGTAAAAACAAACTTGCTGATGAGATTTACTTCAAGAGAGAAATAGTTGTACATTTTCCTTCCTCTTTCAATCAGCGTTCAGAATCGGTGGAGTGCTTCTTTTGGTTTTGCACAATCGTTCCGGGTGTCACTCAGGTGACAGCACTCACACTTTGTTCTTCAGTAGGAGGGCCAGGGTGCTCTCCCTCCCTTCACCCCAGCGATACCCATTCGAGAGTTCTTTCTAACCAAGTGTCTTTCTAATAAACGCCCCGCGTGGTTCCAAAGTCGATGTCCCGAGAACATTTATCTCCTTCCTTCCACTTCCATAGATGAAAGGCCTTCCTTTGTCTTCCTCAGGCTGGTCACAGGGTTATTGAGTGATCACAACTCCTCCTTCCTTTCCTTTTCCTCTCTCCCTGCCCCCTCCCCCAGCCTCTCTTTCTCTCTCTCTCTCCCTACCTACTCCTCACCCGGGGACCAGGAAACCCTGCTTGGATGGATCTCTCTTATTTCCGTGATGACTAGAGCGGGCTCAGCTCCAAACGCGGACATGGCTGTCCTTTGTGGGTCAGTACAGAAGCAGAGAGCAGGCAAACCTCCCTGCTCGGTGAGGACGGGACGTGTCTCAGCCAAGTCCCCCCTTCAGCTGTTTACAGACACCCGGCACGTGCAGGGTCACCGGGTGGACGTCTCTTCATTAACGAAGCTGAAATTCGGATCTTCATTTAGATACTGATGCTCGGGTTATTTCTCGTGGCCAGACCCCCCAAGGGATGAAAAAGAAGCTTTCGATTTCCTAACCTCTCATACTTTGAATGTTAGGATCAGATGAGGCTCTATTCATATTTGGTTACTGAAACGCAAAATAACGTAGTAATAAAAAGCATAGATGTATACTCAGTACTATGTTAGAAAGATCATTTGAGTAAAAAATATTTCATGATAGACTCTAAGGCTATTTTGATATAAAATATTTCCCCAAAAAGCCTTAGTTACATTAAACAGTTCACTATATTCGTAAATCAAGTTGACATCCACCTTCACATACAGGAACATCATTGGTCCATCCATCGGCGTCACATTCCCGGAAATTAATCTCACCCAGCAGCTGATACCTGAAAGCCCAGAATAACAGAGAGGTGAGCCACTGTGTGTTTACGTGCAGTTGTCAATCTGACACCATGCCTCATGTCCAGACTCCGTTTCAGGGAAAATTAGCAGCACCTGCCCTTCCTTCCTCCCTTCCTTCTTCCCTTCCTTCTTTCCTTCCTTCCTTCCTCCCTTCCTTCCTCCTTTTTTCTCTCAAATTCCTTTTTTACATGTTTTTCTTAGGAAAGGTTCTTAAGCTCTCAGGTACATGAACTAGGAATAACCATAATCGTTGGTGTATGACGCAAACTCAGTATTGCTCCACCCACAACACACTTTTATTATTTTAATTGAGTCGGTTAACTAGTCACACTTCCCCTTGTAATAAGATCCTTGAACAGTCACCAAAAACAAAGGCCACAGACATGACAGCTGACCATAGGTTGCCCCTCGTTGGGTCTCATTCTGTTCTCCTCCTTCCACGCTTGTGATGTGTTCTGGCCACTTTGAGCTTTTTACACCGTCAAGGCAGGTGCTAGCAGACATCTCTGAGCGTGTGGCTTACTTTCAGCACGTGTCTCCATCTCCCTGTCTCCCCCCTAGTTTCTCCAGAGCCTGGTCATATAACGCAGCCAATGGCAAGTTCAGCTAATTCTAGAAACTCTGTAGGCCTGTCCTTAACATCTGAAATTCTCTACCTGGAGGAAAGGAAGTTCCTTGTGGCCGGGGGAGAATTTGTACTCACGACCCGGGGCTTCAGATCAAGGCAAAGTATTCTTCTCAATATTGCAGTGGGTGGCGGGAAGCAAACAGCCTTTCCTCACAAAACAAATAATGGAAGGCGGTTTGATAACCGGAAGAGAGAGAGAGTTTTGAAAAGGGCCCTTCATAAACGTCTCAATAATTCTACACAGACAAACATTTCCTTCACCTGTAACTAAGGAGAGTCCTGCCCACTACACAAGTTAAACAAACACATTTTCGCCCTCGAGACATAGTTTGTCTGTCGTTGACTGCTACCGGTTTGTTCCTAGTTCTCTAAGGGAAAATACAAAACAAAATAAAGTAAGTCCATCAAGGAAGCGGGAGCCATGAAACTTGAGGTCACACATCTACTCTATGCTTCTGTCATAGGAAAAGAGCAGAGCAGCCGGTCATGAAAGGTGCCCCCTGCCCAAGACCCTCTGCCAACACAGAGCGCAGATTTCCTCGCTAACATTTCCCATCTACACCCGAGACCCATCCGTTCTTTCTGGAATTCCACAAGATCCTACACAAAGCCTCCTGGGGTCCACACGCACAGAGGGAGGGGAGAAGCAAGGAGGCCTACAAGTTGCTGGGCTCCCTTTCTGCCAGCCAGCCAGCGCCCCCACACGCACCCCCAAAAGCAGAACTTTGTGCAGCGTGCCTTCTTAAAACTCCCTGCGTACAAGGCTCACGAAACTGGGTGTCCACACCGAATAGCCCAACAGGTGGGCCGCATTCTGCTAAGTAGATAGATATTCGGCAAAAAAGAGGGGGGGCTGGGGGCCAGGCAGCGAAGTGGGTACGTTCAGCAGCAGAAACCACGCTACCGTTCGATTTTACAGTTGCATCCAGGGCGTTGCATCCCCTCCGACAGGCAAAACAGCCGTCAAGAAAGTTTTAAATAGCGTGAAACACTTCTGTGACCTTGCGTGACCTAAGGGGCTGTCCTTCAGGGCTGGTGGGTCCCAGGCTCCGGAGTGGGGACACACGTCCTCATGGGGAATCTCCTGCTGAAGGTCCTCCACACCTTCTACAAGACCCACAGGCACAGGGGTGCCCAGCAGGGGTGACCCAGAGGCCAGCGTGTCCTGATCTCGTCACCACATGGGAGGCATGACTTAGTACTGGGACTCAGGGAAAGGGAGGAAGGGGAAGTGAAGAGATACGGAAACAACGCGGTTATGGAGCGGTGGGGTTTTGACTTGCGTGCTTCCTCCAAAGCCTCAGCCTTAAAATAGTCTATTCCATCGCCTCAAGTCAGGACATCAACGAGAAGGGACTAACGCGACGCCATCGGTCACCTCCTGGTCTTATTGCTATCGATGCAGCACACAGGTGCAGTGATACCGTGTTTCCCGGGTCTGCAGAAGTGGTTGACTTGGCTGGGAATCCCAGGAAAGGGAACACGGTGTGACGATCAGCCATGAAAGTTCAGTGACAGAGCGCAGACTCAACGGTTATAAACGCAGTAGCTTTTTTGGGGGGGTCTGTGTGATAAGAATAACACACAGACCGGGGACCCTTAGAGAACAGTGCTTATTACTATTTTGGTGTAAAAGTCTTGCTCCCTCTAAATTTTACAAGATGTTATCGAAATAGGTGCCAGCCAGGTCATCTCATGCTGTGACCAAGCCCACTGCCCCTGACACACTGAACTCCCATAACACTCTGCTCCTAATCACATCGTGGGTACTTCTGGAAGTGAGCCTTCATTTGTACGCTCACTATTTTCCTTCCCTCCTATAACTAACGACCCTCTGCCTGAAAGATTGTAATTCGTGGTAATTTTTCAGTGTAGAGGCGCCGACATGGTAACAGATCGAATCGTTGCCAGTTTTTACTATTCATTTTTTGGGCGATGTCTGTGCTACCTAGAAAAATGCTCATAGAAAAATGCAGCCACCTTAAAGCCATAAGTTAGGACCCTTCCCGTTTACAGTATCAATGATCAGTGAGCTCCATTAGAAAGCGCCCCTGGACCGACCACTTACCCATTTTCACACGTGTAGACCACCTTGGCACCGTACACAAACTCATTTCCCTCCACAAGTTCAAAGGACCCGAAGGCCATGTCCCCCGGGTGTCCACAGGGTCGCTCTGCAATGAAGAGAAGGGGACAATCGTCTTCTGAGACATGGGAAACACACTGTACGTATGACTTCGGGGACAAGGACAGGGCTAAAGACAAGGAACTAGGGCTTAGTTGCTATTTTGGAATTGAACATATCTGAATGCTTGTTTTTGTTGGTTTTTTTTTAGAATTTTGGGAGATTACCACCCCCTGCTTAAGAATACCGATGGAGTCGTGTTTCAGATGACAATAGTGACATACACATAATCCAGCCAGTACTGCTACAACAGCCAACAGTCAGTATTTTCGCCACTAAGTTTTCATCAAGGTCGCCTGTGCGTGGATTACTTACTGCGACACGTCTTGGATGGGTTGAGCGGTACCCACTCCCCTCCCTTGCACTGCCTGACGATGCTGCCGAAAGTTCGATACCCGGGGCGGCACTTATATGTGGCCTGAGTGCCCTCTGCATAGCTTGGTTCCTGCCAGGAACCCGACAGAATTTCTATCTGTTTCCTTGGAGGCGGTTCTTTGCAATCTACAAACAATAGAAACAGAGTAAGTGCTTAAAGTACCTATTTACCTATTCAGTGTGTTTAGGTTATTTTTGCTTTAAAAAATACCCAGACAGTTCCAGGTGCAGCCAATTGGAGATGTGTATATATATATATATATATATATATATATATACACACACACACACACACACACACACACACATACATACATACACACACACACACACACACACATATATATATATATATAATTTATTTTAGCTTGCAGAAATTGAATCTGCATAAATTTTCAAGGATAACTTTCCAGCTAAGTAGTTATACTTTACTACATTATTTTAACTTCTACAATGCATTCTACTACTTATTCATTAATTTGGGAACTATTTATTAGGCATTAATCTAAGTTCTGAAGAAAATAAAGCAAATAAAAGAGACAAAGTATCTGCTCTAGGAGGGAAGTTAGTCATTAAATAACATGCAGAATATGCATTACATATATAAATAAATAAAACACGCAGAATATGCATTACAGGTAGATAAACTTTCTTTAGAAAAATAAGGCATTATATGCTGATACAAAATTATATGGACACATTTTGAATAAGATAAAACAATAAACCAGAACAATCGTTTTTTGATAAGATAAATAATATTAATAACATTTTGGCAAAACTGATAAAGATATATGTCTACATTTTCTAAAAGGCACAAATACTCATGATTTAGAATGAAAAAGGGATACCACTTAGAAATCTTGCAAACATCCAAAAGATTTTAACAGAATACTTTAAATAGCAATTTGACAGTCCATTTAAAAATATCAATGACCCAGACAAATCACTAAGGGGGGAAATGACTGCAAAAGTGAGTCAACGCAATTTTAAAAACCTCAAGAGTTCTAAAACCAAAGCATATGAGAAAGAGAGAGAGAGAGAGAGAGAGAGAGAGAGAGAGAGAGAGAGGAAGGAAGAAAGGAAGAAAGGAAGGAAAGAAGGAAAGAAGAAAAGAAGGAAGAAGAAAGAAAGGAAGGAAGGAAGGAAGGAAGGAAGGAAGGAAGGAAGGAAGGAAGAAAACCCGCTTCAGCCTGCAGTTGTAGAATTAATTGGGTTTACCCACTGCCTTTACTGAACAAACAAGGAGAAATAGCCTAGCTATTAAAACCCAACAAGGCTAATGAAGAAGGAGGAGGAGAAAATGGGTAAAAAGGACTTGAACAGGTACCACCTCAAAGACAAAAAAGTCAGGTGATTCAGAAACTTAGAAAAAATTGCTCACACTGAAAAGAAACATGAAAACCATCACAACCCATGAATAAAGTAACATGACATGGTAAACATTTAAGAAATCTAAAAGCCCCACCCCTAGGGGGAGAATGTGGAGCCCAGACACGGCTGGTGGCCGGGAAACTTGGAGTCACGGGAACAGAAAATTGTTCAGCGACCACAGCGCACGCAGTTGAAGGTGCGGGTTATTGATAACTGGGACATTTTATTCCTAGGACTGTATCCTAGAGTAAAACGTGCACCTGCGAACCAGAGTCCCCATGTGGGGGGTGACGTGCATGATTTTTTTGAGTCAAAATCGCAACCAGCTCCAACGTCCATCAACAGTTGAACGGATATAAATTAATGGTTTAGCCACGCAATGGAATAATATTTCAATGCTGCAAAGTGACATGGGGGAAAAATCACATGAATAAAAAAAGACACAAAGATACATGAATTATTACAGGGTTATTTCATCTATATAAAATTCATGAACAGACATATAGATTAGGGATGGGCACAAAGGCTGTGAAACTATTAAAAGAGCAAAAGTGAAATTACCATAAATATTGAGATAACGTTTTTGGATTTTTTTTTAGAAGGAAAGTAGGGGAATTAATCTAGAAGAAAGCCACAGGTATTTTCTGGGATGCTGGGAGGCCCTATTTGTTGACACAGGCAATCCTAATTGTTTGCAATACAACACATTCATATTTTGTTCACTTGTATATTATATTTCACAATAAAGATACTGAAATAACAGAATCTGCATATACCGCACGATTCTGATTTTTGCAAAAACGTAATCAACTAAACAACACAAGTATAAAGAGAGTGCAAGCAACTAACAACAAAGCTCATGCCAAATAATAATAATTACTAATATTTTTAATCCTGCTTACTGCTTAATTTAGGTATAACTCCCCTTGAGGTTGGAATGATTGCATTAGTAACTCACCACACATTACTTTTTTTAAATGGCAGATTCAAACATGCAGTCTTGACACCATACATATTTATTGTTATTATTTTCTATGTTAAACTCTTTTCCTTACTTGGTTTTATAATAATGGTTCAGCATTGTATTTTGGAATTTCTTTGTAGAAGACAAGGAGGGAAAATAATCACCCTATTACAACGTTTTTACACCGTTTAATTGAACAGAAAGCTCCATGTGAAAGTACACTCTGTTAGTATTTAATAAATGATACTTGTGCAGGCTTTCCAAGGCACTCATTTTCTCTCTGAAGTTTTGGCAAGGATTTAGCACATTTTATATCAGGGACCTGTGTAATGGAGTGATTCCACATGACTCGATTTTTATAAGTTAAGTAAGTTTACGTTTTCTCCACGAGATGGTGCTAAGACCCTGCCTTGAAACAACAACAATCGCCCGCCTCTTCCAACTCCGGAATGAGTTGTGGGTTTTTCTTTTTTCTTCTTTAATTATGTTCATGCTTGTTTACATGAAAATTTTTTTTTGTTTCATTACAGGTTACTATGTGTTTTTCACTTTAGAAATTCAGACCCACTTCATGGGGGCAGTTTACTGGAAAAATGAATTAGTTAAATTTCAAAGTAGATGCCAATATTTTGCCTAGAGAACTACTTTCCACTAGTATATTAACATTTGATAAACTTAGTTCCTATTCTGTTATTAAGCTAAGGCAAAGAATAAGCAATATAATTTTTCTTAATTAATTTACTCAATTTAAATTATTTTTATTAACACAGCGATCTATCCAAAGAGTAATCCAGTCACACACACACACACACACACACACACACACAATTCAGCCCATTTGCTAGCGTGAGGCAAATAGTTTTCCTCAGGTTATTGTCATATTTCCATATAATATACATTTATGTCTCTACTTCTTGACTTTTCAAATTTAGTTCATGGGTAGTAACCACCAGAAATAACAGGAGAAAGACATATATCTTTCACATCATCTTCTTACCAGCTTCTCACAACATTTCCTCTGTGTATATATGTTTACGTTATAAAAAGAGTTCACACATTGGTTACACTTTTTGCTTCAAATAAACTTAAAACTCTGTGCTTCTTCCATGAACTTTAAATGGCATCTCTTGACTGTAAGAAGACACCAACCACCCTTACTCCATTTTTCCATTGTTCCGTCTCCAACACCCTATAGCTCTGACGACCATCAGCAGCCACCCTGACAAGGACACATTTTTACCTCAGACTTCTGGCAGTTGGCTTCCTCTCGTCTTTCGGACTCTAATCAAAGAGCGTCTCCTCACAGTGACCCTCGGGTCTCCACACCCGGGACCCCACCTCCGTTACTTTCCCTCAGCCCCTACTTGCCTTCCATCACAACATAGCTCACAGTTCATAATTACTACGATGCTTAAAGTTTCCTCTCTCCTCCCCAAGAATAACAACTCTGCCCTGTTTTCCACAGTGGAGAGCTTTTCATTAATACCCAGATCTTCTCACTTCAAAATTGCCTCCTGTCTGTGATTGTGCTGATGGGTAATATATTGAGCAGTATCAGCTCACTTCACAACAAACTATCTAAAGTCACGATCCACTACGCTGTGTTTTAACAAGTAAGCATATCTTACAACAGGGCTTTTAAGCAAAATTAAAAGTCAACTTAGAAAAAAATAAATGGGCAAAATGGAAATAGCAACAATAGGTATTTTATGTTAAATTTCTTTCCTATCTTTTCGTGGTATGTGGAAAATGTCCAGCCATATAATATAAAAAATAGAGGCATTTCTGGCTGGATTTTTTTCCCAGGCAGCCCTCGTACGTGCACATACATGATATGATGAGCTTTTCAAAATAAGACATGTTCATATTATTTGACAAATAACATGAGAATAATCAAAGGTAATCTGGAAAGTTGATGATAGATAGATGATAGATATACTCATGTAAAGAAAATATCAGTTGCAATGCAGTTTGCAAAAAATAAACTCTAGACATGATCACTGATTGAGCCAATGAATGAACGAATGAATATGCAACAATCCCCAAGCCTTTCCGTTACATCATTAGGTTATGGACAACCTATGAAAGCGCATAGTACATGGTGACAAATATAAAAGGTGAAAAATGACATGGAACAAATGCTTAGTGTATTTAAAGCTCTACTGTACAAACCCGAGACTCTAACAGCTGTAATTCCATTGTCCACCTTGGCCATGTGCCCTAAATTTGAATTTGTTAAGACTTCTAAAAGCCAGACGTCATTTTAATTTAGCTCAAAAGACCTTGTGGGAGCCTCTGGAGGAAACATTTCTCTAATCACGTTTCTATCTAACGTGTTTCTAGTTAACAAGGTTTATGAGGAAGTTGGTTCTGTCCGTCCATACGGCAAAACAAATGTGCTCTGTTGAATCTTCTAGTCCTCTTTCCCTTTACGATCCTTGCGACATTTTTAAAGATTTATTTTATTGCTTTTGACGGAGACAGAGAGAGACAGAGACAGAGAGAGATGGAGAGAAGTGGGGAGGCCCAGAGCCGTCTCCATAGCTGCACATCATCCGTTTTGGACCTGGTTTCGTTCCACACAGGTGGGCGGGGGCCGTGCAGGGCGGCAATCAACTTGGGGGCCCCCGGAATGGGAAGCTCACCCCAGCCCAGCATATGAGCCTGTAGGGCCGGGGCTGGGGCTGGGACTGAATCCTGGGTCCCTGGGACTGCAAAGTGAGTGCAGAATCTGCTGAGCCATCCCGGCTTCCCCACTTCTTTTCTGTTCCATCATTGTCTCTGAGCCATTTTTATCATGTTCCCTTATCATTTTAAGCTAAAATGTAACCCTTTTTTTTTCTTTGCCATTATATCATGTCCTTTTTATACACTCTCATTTCTGAGACCCGTTACCGTTGTTACGAAATGGGTCAAGTGCTCATTAATTAAGTGAATGAATGCAGGACAGCTTGGTTGGCAGAATGTCAGAGGCCAGGCAGGCAGGGGAGGGTGTGTAGGGTGAGGAGGGGGCAGCCCAGCTGGGAAGGACAGTGGCAAAGGCTGTAGGATCAACCCATCAGGGACTGAGCAAATACGAGTGGATCGATGTCCACGTTGGCGGCTGCAGCCATTGCATCAAAGGCTGGAATGAAGAATCCACGAACCGGGGCTTCCTGGATTTGGGAACTCACTTCTAGCTAAGAATAATTTGGGCAAATACGTAAACAATTCAGTTCTAGTTTAGCATTGTGTGCAGACAAAGAGGAGCTGATGCAGGTCCAGGATAGGCCTCAAGGTACCACAAGCCGGCCGGCTGCACACAGGGCTCCTGCCAGTGACATTCCTGGGGACATTGTCACCACTGTCCTCACAGCACTCACATCAACACTCATCCCTCAGAGCTAGCCTACCTGGAAATATGTCACCGTGCCAGATTTTTTAGTGGGTTCCTTACCCTCGTTCACCCATTTCGGCCTTCCCCTTCTAAAACCGTGCAGAAAAAGTGATCAACTTACCATAACAATTTGCAGTAACCTAATTTAGTGTCTGGACTATTTGGCAGACAAGAACACCACAGCATCCTATAGCCACTGAAAGTTCACGTCATTTTTCTCCACTAGCTTGTGCATTATGTGTGCGTTGGTGAAAATCATGAGGTTAACTTAAGTGTCACTTTAAGTATTAAAGTTGCACTATATCTGTTAAGAAGTAGCCAGACTTACAGTTTATTCTCCGTCTATCATATATTCATATAGAGTTCAGTTCACCATTAGAAACTATCACATTGAAACACATGCTGATGAAATATAAAATGCAAGTGAAATAAGTCCCTTGGAATCAATTACATAAGTAGAGTTTTAACCTCCTTTATTTAATTTTTATCACTTATACTTTGCAGCACCCAATTTTAATAATATTTTAATTTCCACTTTGTGATCACTTGAGTGGCTTAGTGAACATTGGCAGGATTCTTGAGTTTTAAACATGAGCTAGGAATAAAACAAATCTTCCTCACTTGACAAATGGTGTCGACATAAGCCTCAGCAAACAACACGTGCATTGTGAAACGCTTCCTAAGAAAGAAAAGACAACCACACTCATGCAAAGAGAAAGTTGTTTGCTGTGATTAGTCACATTAACATTGTTCTGAAACTCTTTGCCAATAAATAATATTCATTTTTAAATACTAATTGTAATATTCTTATGTGCCAGGAAATTACTGTGTACCTAGATTAAAAAGTGGCAGGAGATAAAGCTAATAACCTAAACATAAAGCACTAGTATATTAGGATATATAACTCATAAAAGGCTCTATCTTTCAAAAAATATTAAACACATTTGAATAAACGCAAATACATTATTAAAGCATAAAACGGAACAAAGATATCTACTTTTATTTTCTAGATTAAAAAAATCCTCAGGGACAGAGGTTTTGTGTTATTTGCTAATATTCTGACAGGATAAATTCCAACCAAAACTTGTTGACTTAGTGGAAAGTTTTGAGACGATGAATGCTGTGTAATTTGCTTGTTTTAAAAATGTCAATCAACTATCACAGTATTACCTATCATGAACTGTGAAAGCAAATTTCCTCCAAGAAGAAACATATCAAGCTATCGAGAAATAGTGGTAGACTTAAATTTAATTATGAATCCAGAAATTGTCTTACTGATAGCAGAAAAAATTTCTACACTCATATTCACTGTACCCTAAAGACTACTCTCCTAGAATAGATCTTATATACACCCACGAGGGGAAAAACCTTATAGAACAACTTAAATGTTATAAAGATTGCGTATTCAGTTTATTTGTTTTTTCAAATGTATATACGATTCTCATTCCAATGACACTATCAGTTCTAAATAATGGGTATTTCTTTAGGAAGAATGAACAGTTCTATCTAAAATAAATCCAGCCATTATATGATTTAAAGGCTTGTAGTGTCTAATTTATGTTCTGGACTCTATATATGTTCACACACTTCTTAATCCTTTCACATACAGTATTTTGGCGAAAATTCTAAGCAAAAAAAAAAAAGTAAATTATACTTTATGACAATTACTAGGGAAATGATTATACATATGACAGTTTTCCAGAATATTGATTAAAACCTTTTCTAGGATTTTACATTAAATAAAATTATGAGAAATAATCAGAAACATCACTCAGATAAGCTGCATACCTGTTTTAAACTTCAGTGTCATAAGTCACTCCCAACAGGAGGCTACTGGGCAGTAATTAAATCACATTTCCTAGACCAAATGTTCATGGCCACAGTGGAAAGCATAGCAGCAAATGTTGGATAATATAGAAAAAAAAAAACTCTGTCTTTTTTCCCCCTCTTACCTTGTGCCACACAAACAGTGCAGAAAAGCAGCCACAGAATCTTCGCCGGGAACCTCATTTTGGGGGACCCTTCAGGGGTACATTGAATGATGCCAGGCGCTGCTCTGTGACTGTGATCGGTGCGGGGGGTGGGGGAGAAAATCTTGCTCCAGAAGGAAGTTGAAACACAGCTTGGGAAATAAAGAGACGACTAAAGGCTCCTCCCATCAGAAACGTTCGCAAAGTGAAAGAAGAAGGCCACCCACAAGCCCCAGACTCGGCCCTCACTGCGTGCCCCCCCAACCCCCCAACACCCTATCGGGTCTTAACCCTGTGACCTGCTCTGGCTTGTTTTTTGTAAAACCCCCCGCCAGTTCTCAGCTGGGACCTGCTGGGGTTCCTGGACCCAGCAAAGCAGTCTGGATGCATAAACCCTCTCATTACTCAACCCCCACCCAGGCCTCTTGTGCAGACAGACCTCAGAAGATCAAATAATAGCAGCTCTTTGAAAAGTCACTTACGGAACCTGAGGTTAGGCGATGTTTTCACAACCCGGCCAATGTGGGAAAACTCTGCCAGGAATGCTGGCTGGTGGGGAGTTGCTGGTGGCGGGGGAGGTTACTTTCCTGCAATTCATGAACTCAGTCTTCTAAAGAATCGTGATAAATATGTGCAAAGCAACAGGGTTGCCTTCGTTAGTCATACAGGAGTTTAACAAAGCAAGAAACAGAAAGGCTGATTAAAACAACAGCTTAGTGTTGAAACAGGATACGCATAGGGATATTCAGAAGGTGCTGACAGGTGGGCACCCAGCAGCTGAAGGTCACTCACACAGGAATCGCCCCTACTGACAGTTTGGGGACTTCATACAAATCGAGTAATATAGTCATTCTTTTGTGTTTAGATCCTGTCACTAAAAATTATGTTTAGGTCATTCCACCACCCTGTTGCGTGTAGTTATGGGTTATTAATTTTCACGGCTATATAATATTCCATTATTTGAAGATGTTACATGTTCTTTATCTGTGGGCCAGTTAATGGGCATCTGAGTAGATTCTAGTTTGGGTGACTATATTGTCTAAAGTTTTAAAAAATCAGCATTTCATGTATTTTAAATTAGAAGTCAGTGATATTTCTACAACAGTTTGGAGGAAGAAGAAATTGCTTCCTCCAAAGGCTGGATGCAGGATGGTCTCAAGAATTGTTCACTATTAAAGTGAAGTTTAAAGGAAGAGTCCACCTGAGCAAAGACTCGGAGCTGTAGGAACGTGTAGAGAGTGTTCTAGAATGAATGAGAAAATGAACACTGCAGCAGTGGTTTTGCACAGGGAAGTTGAACAAGTAAGGAGGGCTTTGAATGAGGGGAGGTTCGAATTCCAGATTCTAAAAATGCTGTGGATTATTTTACAGGCAATACGTCATTGTTGAGGGATCTATCTAATCAAGAAAAAGGAATGTAGGAAATTCCATCTTTAAGCAACCTTGGCAGCTGTGTTAGAATGGATGGAGAGAAAAGGGCTTAGAAGAACGGATACAAAAAAGAACGGATACAAAAATCAGCAGATTGCTAAAGGAATTCATTGTCCTAATCCCAAGAAAATACAGAGATATGAAACGTCATCGTTTTCATTAACAGGCAGGTAATAGGAAGTTCATGCAAAGACAGCACAGTTGGAAAGTACTGGTGATTCTCAAGAAAAAAATCCACTTGGCTATAGAACTAAGATTTGCAGACAATGGGCACATCGGTTCTAAAACTGAACGTGCATGTTGGAAGCAGCAAATAAAGGTTGCGCCCAACGTGCTCAGGAGGGAATGAGGCGAAGGTGCTGGAGGCTCCCAGGGGCGTCATCCCCACAGCTGGTGTGTGAAGTGCGTGCATGGGGCCTGCTTCAGACGATGAAAAGAGAGCTGAAGGGAGTCGTGGGACCTGCAGGCTGAAGCTGTCAGAACGGACATGGCTCATCCGCACCCTGCCCTGCAGTATTATGCAGTGTAAACGGTGTGGAGTCGGAACGCCATTCAGAGGCCGAAGTCTTTGAACCAAGCCCCATCCAAGCTGCCTGATCCTGACTGTTTGATGGAGAGGCCTGAAGGCACGAAGGTCGTGCCCAGGATTACACACACTAGCAACCTGACTTTCTTTGATCAGACCTCTTGCACAACTTGCCCTCGGCCATTCCACCAAATCCTCTCAATATCTCAGCTTCAATTTTGCAGATTCACTTCCGCAAATTCACTTTCCTTTTCACTTAAGAAAGAAAGTAAGTCTTTGTTTAATGCTGAAGGGACCCACATAGACCTTATATTTTTGACCCGTGTCATTCGTTAGCCACTGAGAGTCTGAAATGCCAAATAGGGTGATGTGCCTTTGTGTTGTGTTTTTCACCATATATCCTCCCCCACGTTTTTAAAGATAACATATATATATATCTGAGATCATAAGTAGATAAAAGGATGCAGGGAGTCAAGGAAGCTTAAATTTGTAGAGCTGCTGCTGGGGTATCTCCCCCGGCTGTACAAAATATGGGTGCAAATCTATTCATGGACCGTGGCTCCTTTAAATGACCATTTATGTAACATTACTCATTAGCAGGCATTGTTCTAAGGGCTTTACAGCTCCCATAGGGGAGTATAATTTATCTTCATTTGATAGATGAAGAAACTGAGATACAGAGAGGTTAAGCGACTGACCCAATGGTTTACAAAGCTAGAAAATGGTACAGCCGCAAACTCCAACCTTATTACCATTCAGCTGTGTTGGAAGATAACAGGAAGGTGTAGAAAGGGGATATGAGGATGGGGTGGTTTTTGGTTTATTTCTTCTAAAATCTAGTGTTGATAAATAGATCCTCCGAGATACTACATGAATACATGTTGGTTTTGAAATATATAAGAAATCTTTTTAACTAAGGGAAGCATTCCTGATGGACTGACAACCTGAATGGTTTTCCCACAGCATTCTCTTAAGGGAGAGACTTAATTTTTCTAAAGTGTGAAAATTTAGACATTTGTCATGGCCCACTATTCAGCTATCATCTGTCTAGTCATGTACACATCTACTAAAATCTAAATAAGAAACCAACCAAAGGGAAGACTTTGTTTTCAAAACATAATGAGATGTAATAGGAGAAATAAACTCGGTGTTTTTATAAGACATGACTTTTAGCAAACACTTTTCCAGTTCATTGAAGATAATGTGTGTTCAAGAACTTTGTTCTCTATTGAGAAGATGTTTATAAAGGAATGAAAGCAAATCTCTTCCTGCCAGTCACACACCCCTCCCCGCCCCACTCCTGTCTTTGGGATAAAGAGGGGATGTCTCTGGTACGTGTTACTGCAGCTCAGCCAGCAGTAGACGCTACCGTAGAGATGCTGGTTTTTCATTGATGATTACTGTACATTCTTAAAAGAACTCCGTATTTTATTAAGCAACCGATACACTAAGAATAATCTGCTGGCATAATAGAATAACAAATGACAAGGTAGTCCCCCAAGAAATTTTTTTTTTTCCTATTCCCTATGTCATCCAAAGTCCTTACATGGACATCTCTGAATATTTCTTTGCTCTTCCCATGAATTGATAATGATCTCAAAATAAAAGTTTGTTTTTGTTTTTAAGAAACAAGCAGGGGGAAAGCCGGGACGGCTCAGCGGGTTGAGCGCTCGCTTTGAGGCCCCGAGGACCGAGGATCGAATCCCGGCTCCGGCCCAGGCAGGACCCACATGCTGAACTGGGGAGTTCCCACAGTTCGGTTCTCTAACTGTCTCTGTCTCTGTCTCTCTCTCTATCTGTCAAAAAGTAAAATAGAAATAACTATGCACTGAAGAC
>PVKE010000747.1:0-101848 GCA_004027555.1 Craseonycteris thonglongyai | reverse complement strand
TAAAAAAGAAACAAGCAGTAAGCATAAATAAATAGATAAATGCCTCCAAGGAGAAAACAAATTTCACATTTTCTTCATTAAGCACCGCAAATTATTCTACATGATCACAGAATCTTAGTGATATTTCAGCCAGTTTTCTGAGGCAGCACATCCAAAGGATATTTTGCAAAGAATTAAATTGCAAAATCTAGAAAAGATGAAATCCAAATAAACACTCACCAGAGGGGGGAAAATCACCAGCACACTGTGACATGCACATTAAAATGAGATGCCATGTGTAACAGGGACTTTTACTATTAAATATAAAAGATGATACGGTAAAATAGCAGCTTTCTATATTGCGATTAAGAAATGCAATTTTGGAAATGGGAATGTAAATTTGTACTACTCTTTGCAAAATGCTTTGGCAATATTTATCAAAAGAACCTGAAGTTCTTATACTCTGAACAAGTAAATCCACTTCTGGGAAGCCACTCTGAAACGACGTTAGAACTTTGCATGTAATGAGGCTGAGTAGTCACAGTTTATCACAGTATAATGCTGGAAACCATCTAAACACTGAGAATTGGAGGCATAGGTACTAGACTGTGAGATATGAGTATTTATGGGATGAACTTCTGTGCAGGCACAAAATACGATGTTCTGAGGTAATTTCTAACAACATGGAAAATGTGTACTTTGTCATTATTGTCTGGTTTAGCATATTTATTTATTTATTTATAATATTAATGACAAGACAACAGTCCACTTATTTACTATGACCTGTATTAAAAGTAGATTTTGCATAAAAGAATTGTTGAAAAGACACTTCAACCTTCAGATAATTTTTAAAATCTCTTATGTAAGTGGGATCAACTTAAACAGAGTGTGTGAGTGAATGCTTTTTCCCTAAGTGAAGCCACCATTTATCTACTTGTTCTCTATTTAGGAATAGATTCTGTTCATGTGCCCCTTGTTTGTATTTCAAATAAGCGTGCTTCTCGAGATAGCACTTGCTTTATGAGGAATATCTACTGTCACATTTTCATAACACCGTATGCAAACCTGAGCATTGGAATTAGAGATTAATTACCACATTTTCTATGCATACAAAATATTTCAAAAGCTAGCACATTTGATTCAGTGTGTAGTTTTCCGTT
Organism: Craseonycteris thonglongyai; assembly: GCA_004027555.1. Lineage (NCBI taxonomy): Eukaryota > Metazoa > Chordata > Mammalia > Chiroptera > Craseonycteridae > Craseonycteris > Craseonycteris thonglongyai. The sequence goes on along the minus strand of PVKE010000747.1, from coordinate 100,709 downwards.
TTACTGTATTTTCACGAATCATTAAAAATAAGTTTCAATTCTGAGACAAAACACACCTTAACTATATACAAAGAGGGGTAAATAGAACCCTGTCAGAAAGTGTTTTGTGTCAGGAATGAATTGTGAGTTTATTTAATTCAGCGTTTTGGCTTCTTGTTGCGCTCAGTTTGCAGTCTATTTGTTTTTTATTCTGTTTTCCTGGGGAAATCATTGACCAGTTTCCCAAAAACATGACAGCTTCTGGTAAGTTACACGTTGCTTGGCTGTTTGTAGAAATATTAGCCTATCAGCCTTTCTCTTTTCCTACAAACATTGCATGCAAAAAATGAATTAATTAATTTAAAAAAGAGAAAGAAAAGGAAAAAAGGGGAAAAACCCATACCAATAAAAACAAATTTAAACATCATCATAAAATTTTAAGTCAGATATAAATACCCTTACTGTACGGTCTTCCTTCATGCTCACTTGAGGTAGATTTCACTAGAGTGAACCATGTGGTCCTATTTGTCACAGGAAGCTTCTCTGTGCACATTCTCATACGGGCTAATGGGAGTTGTATGTATTTCCCCAGCAGTAGGCAGGTTCGGGGCGCTGTAGCTCCTGAAGAAATGACTTTGGTTTCATTACATCATGTCATTTTCTAATTAGAAATAAAAGTCACTCACTCTGTTACGAGTGAAAGAGCGCTTTTTGCACTGTATTTGCTAGAACACTAATTTGTAACATTCTGGTGACAACAGTCAGATAAACTATGACAGAGCATTCATTCCTGTGTTCCTGTGTGTGGCTGTTGGAAACGTAATTCGTTACTAGCTTTGAGTAGAAACCAACAGTATGCCCACCGCTGGATGAATGGATTAAGGGAGTGCGACACATCCATACAAAGGAATATTATTCAGCAGTAAACATGCACTGCGTGCAGGCACACGCTACCACACGGAAGAACCTTGAAAACATTATCCAAACTGAAAGAGCCAGTCGCAAGAGATGGCATATTGTGTAAATCTGTTCATGTGGAATTCAGAATCAGCAAAGCTTGATGAAAACGCCAAGTAGACTGGCAGTTGCCAGGCACAGGGTGAGGGGTGTGTGGGGGGGCACAGAGCTGCTGCTAATAGGAGAAGGAGGATAGCCTTTCTGTGGGGGGCAGGCAATAGTCTACAAATCTGGTTTGGTGATGGTTGCACAACTCTGTTCATACACAAAAAACCATTGCATTGTGCAGTGTAAGCAGGTACACGTTATGTGGAGTGAATTATAAAGTCATTGAAAGAAAGTACCCGTTGGAGTGCAGTCCTGTGTTCAGGTTTCTCTTTGGGCAATTGCCACTCTTGGCCTTCTCTCCAGTAGACCCCGTTTCCCCACAGCCATGACTTCAGCTTGCTCGCCCTTGAACCAGGTCTCTATCCCTCCATCGTCCACTCAACCCAGATGAGTCCTTGCACGTGGTGCCACCGGTCACACTAAGCATCGGGAGGTAGCTTGGCTCTCTTCCCTTGTTGTCTTTTTAAGTCTAGTCACTGGATAATGATGTCCTGCTTGCCTCCCAGGGCTTCCCTTTAGATTTCCAAAAACCTCTTGTGAAAGTCAGAATCTAAACCTGCACACTATTTTAATGGTTGGTTTAGGGATCAGGCTGTCGGAAACATCTCATAATTCACAGAAACTGCAGCTTCTGCCAGAAGCTTTCTGCATGGATGGAGAAAACAGGAACATCATTGAACCAAATTGCATGTTTTCCCGAACCTACTAGGCTTTTGAAAAGTCCATTGGGCTTGTTTTTTTTTTCTTTCTTTCCTTTTTTTAATCTTTGGCTAAGAATGAGGATTATTTTTTCTCTTCTTCCCTCCAGAAAAACATTTCACAATCTTCTTATCTTGGTGAAGTCAGTCGTTATTCCAAAGTTGTTGTTCTTTTTTCTCAACAGCGCATATCCTGAGAGAAATCATACTGCTTAGTCTCACAGGAGACATTATCTGTGCTACAAAACAACTTCAATCGCTTATAATGAGGCAGGAAAGTACCAAGCCTGCCAGTGTGACTTGGTCATTCTTTTCTCAGTGAGCTCTGTCCAAAAACAAACTAGGATGAGAAGTCCGTTCAGTGGGGATGTGGAATCATATCGAAGGAAGTGCCCAAACCATTGCAGCGTTTGGACATGCAGGAATTCACTTCCAGACGAGGGGCATAGTCAGCAAATTCTTTTCCATCTCCTAAACCTAAAAGTCTCCAAGTTGCCCTTGTTGCCTTTCGAATTGCAGCTCTATTCGCATGAAAACGCTTCTGTTCCTTTTGGAAAAGAGTTGTTAGAAGCTGAAATACATGTATCTGTATCTGTTTTCCATTTGACCCAAGTATGTTTTGAATAAAGAATGTAGTCACGAGGTTCAACGTTCTCACACTTGTGTAAACAGAAATGGAGTAGAAATAGTCTCATATCTCTGCCTCCCCACCACTTGCATTTCGAAAGAAAATCGGTTTTGCTGGTCCTTTTTCTGGCATGCGCTTCAAGAAGCAGTCTATAAATTTGGAAGCTAGTACCTGAAGCTTATAAATATGTAAATGTATACGTCTATTTATTTTTGTCTCTTTCTAGGCATTACAGCCACGAGATAGCCTATTTTGTAGGTTTCCCTTTTCACTTGATAAGAAAGTCTGGTCACGTTATTAAAATCTGCAAGGTGATCTGTGTGGGCCCACCGTAACCTGTTGTCATAGTGACCTTTCTTGGAGATTTAGGTTGCTTAGAGATTCCCCCAAGTTGCAGGTATGAGCTGTGGGTTCTTTTGCTGCCCACAGGCGTTCCATGGTGTGGACGTACGCTACTGTCACCATTCACCCACTGCCCGGCGGCTGGGTTGTTTCCCGTCCTGAACTATTGCAAAGGGAAAAACTTGCTATGAACATTTGTGTGCAGGTGTTTGGGTGAACCTAAATTCTCATTTCTCTGACATAAATGTCTAAGAGTGCATTTGCTAGCTTCATGGCAGCTGTACCTTTAGTTTCAGAAACAGCCAGACTCTTCCAGAATGCCCTACCAGCAAAGTTCAAGGGGTCCAGCTTTCCACGTCGTCATACCGTTTGGTGCTGTAACCTTATTATTTGGGCCATTCTGCTACCATTCTGTTAGATGGGTAATGGATGGGTCTAATTTTTAAAATATATTTTTATTTATTTATTTATTTTTGACAGGGAGAGAGAGAGAGATACAGAGACAGAGACAGAGAGAGAACTGAACTGGGGGAGCTCCCAGTTCAGCACATGGTTCCGCACGGGCCAGGGCCGGGATTCGATCCCCAGTCCCCGGCGCTGCAAAGTGAGCGTTCAACACACTGAGCCATCCCGGCCTCCCCTGGGTCTAATTTTTAAATGATAAAATGTTACAAAAATTTTGTTCAGTAAAAACCATCTGGAAATTTATTAAAAATTGAAGCAGACATCCATTTTTCCAACATGATTCTTCAAAGATAAAAATAACTTCAGGGTTATACCTTATAATTTTTAAATTAAGTTTGGGTTTTGTCTGGATTCCTTTTATCTCCCAATATTCTCTTTTTCGTTGTATTTTTACCTTCACAGATTTGTCTTCGAAAGTAGTAAGATGGCAGAAGTGTGACTTTTTTTATTACTATTTATTCAGACTAAATTTAGAGTTTTGTGGTTATACTGAAAGAGATTTCTGATTGATAAATACCTCATGAGATGCCCACAAGACATTTCACTGAGATTAAACTTTAGTCGTCTGATTTTAGAATCTTCACAATGGCAGTATGTTAACATGTTAATTCTCTAAGTGCTGAGAGACAGATGGTATAATTATCTACATAACAAATATAATTGTTTGGAAGCTACAAGCTAAATCATGAAACAAATGTCTTGTGTGTGAAGCTTAACCCCAGTGAACACCCTTGAAGAACTGTAAGCCATAGCTTTCAAGACCACCACAACTATATTTAAAATTAGTTTTTGCTCACATGTAGTTGTATTATCTACTCATAACTTAATATGACGTATCTCCGTATTTCTCTCTGTCTTGCACTTTGTCTGGAACATTTTCTGCTCCTTGATGTTCTGACCAGCTTTTTCTCTGGCGACTCCCCCTTTGGACGTCTGTTCCTTGGCTATTTTCTCAGGGAGGACTTGGCTGAACTCTAGTGCTTGAGTAGAAGCCTTGCCAATCCATCACACTACCCTTCCAACGTTAGTACCTGTGCTGCCAAAGTGAGCGCTGCTGAACTCTGAACCAGGTTAAGTGCTCCTTCTATGGTTTCCCTTAACTCTTTGTTTCCTGATCTGCATCCTGGAGTTCCTCAGTATCCACCATCCTTCCACGGAACTCAAGTTCATTGTCTTCAAGAAGAGGACCATTCTGTATCCTCACTGACTGAGCGCTATTCTGTCTCATGGCGTCATCTCGGCTCAGAGGAGTGCCTTGGCTAAAACGTGGCGTGGACAATCAGATAGTGAAGAGAAAGCCCCTGCATTCGGAAAGTGCATCCCTTAGAGGCTGGCCACAGTGTAACTGAGGACCTGTAGTAAGTCATGGCAGAAGGCAGGCTGTCAATGTAAATGACCTTTTCCAAACACAATGCAAACGCTGTGTATTTTTACTACTCTTCACAGAAGAAAAATGAACGGATGTTCTACTACTTGCATCTCTTTTCCTTTTTTTAATGGCTGGACCCAGACCTGCCACTACTCATGTATCGGGCAGGGGTAGTAACAGGCAGAAATCTTTTTGCAATTTCAGGATGAAAACGTGTGCCTTTATAGTTCTCCTGGATTTCTTGATGTTTTCCTGCCCATGCTTAGAGTTGAGTGAAAATGGGTTTGCTTAACTTTAAGGATTTTTAAATCACATGATTTGCGTGGGCTCTGCAAATGAACATTTCATGTGAGGACATGAGTTTTCTAACCACAGAAAGACTTGAATACAAAAGCACTCCCAGGTGGATGTGTAACGTGCTTTACCAGGAAAATGTCAAGGTTGTTACTAATATTTCCAGCTACCTACGAACCGTGATGACCAAAGACAGGAGTGAAAATGCGATTACCAAGGGGAGAAGCATTATCCCCAATGAAAGAAAGTCAATGAGTGATTAGCACCCCGATTCTTTCCTCATTACCATTTCGTCATTATGTATATTTAAACACACACACACACCCATACAGTGCGTGTAGATATGTGTATGTAGTATGAGTGTGTGTGTGTGTGTGTGTGTGTGTGTGTGTGTGTGTGTGTGTGTGTGTATCAAGCCGGGTTCCCTTTCCAAAAACATTATTTTAAATTTTATTTTAAAAATGCAGAGAATGCTACCAAAGGTCATCAGAATTCATCTCTGCCTCCTAACAAGTTATTGACTGAAGGAGGTGGAGCGTTAGGCTTGAATGATAATGAAAAGACTCAATGAGCAAAAGGAAGTGGAGAAAGTCCTTAATAGGAGGTTATTTTTGTGCACAGATCAAGGTAGGAAGACCGGTTATCAACCCTCTGGAAGAAATTGAATGCGAACTGGGGAAACTGATTCTTTTTTTTTTTTTTAAGATGAAAAATCGATCGTAGGCGTACTTATTCATTGATCTTTGATAAAGCTTCATAGGAATGGTTGCTCAGTGAAATAATTTAGTTACCAGAAGTTCGGAATGAACATTTGGAAATGGGTAGGAATCTGGTTTAGAGTCAATAAGCAAAGGGCAGGGCTGAACAAACACTTCTCGGCAATGCTGTGCCACTCTGGCGTTTTCTTGGTTCTTTGGCAATATTGTCCAAACGACCCAGAACTCACCTAATAACAAGAGCCAAGTTGAGGAGGAGGCAAGTGGCTAAGTAATGTAAAGACTCGTGTCCCAATTCTGTCCCAGTCATGGCTGCGTTGATTGGGGCTAGTCACTAAAATCACTCCGATGAACTTCCTTTTTTCTATAAAAGAAATCACTGATTGCCTTACCCAAACTATAGCAACATTTTAAAAATTAAATAAACAGTCATGTAATTTTCCTCCTAAAATATTCATTAAATCGTGCAGATAGGGTGCAAATAAATAAATCTAAATTAAGAAAATTGAAAAAAGAAGAAAACCAATGGGGAATTATCATTAATTACAAGGTCTAATAGATGAAATCAAAATAAGAGGCTGCCAAGGGTTCAACTCACCACAAACCCAAGTTTTTCCTCCTCAAAAATGCCATAACCCCAGGCAGAAAAGACACACGTGTTTGTCTTTCCAGCGTATATTGACGCCGAGTCCTTAAGGTTTGTGTGCAAGGAAAAAACGGGGCACCCCAGCACCCCTTCACATATGGGCACTCAGCCAGTAATGTAAGTCCCAAGTAAGAGAGAAGCGTAAGCAAAACTCAGGATTCTCCCTACCCTCGTGGAGCTTACAGTCTAATGGACTGACTTCCTAGGACTGAGAAGTGCTACTGTCACTGTCATAGAAAATGGTGGCAGGCGAAGCCAGGAGGGCTCAGTGAGTTAAGCGCTCGCTTTGCAGCCCTGGGGTCTGAAGATGGAATCTCAGCCCCGGCCCGTGAGGACCCACATGCTGAACTGGGGTGAGCTTCCCATGCGGGGGCCCCCAGCCCAGCTCCCACCCTGTGTGGCCCCCGGTCACCTGTGTGGAACGAAACTGTATCAAAAACTGATGACGGACAACTATGGAGACGGCTCTGGGCCCTCCCCCTTCTCTCTCTGTCTCTCTCTCTCTGTTAAAACAATAAAATAAATCTTTAAAATTAAACAAAAATAGTTGCAGTTGTTGTTGTGTTGTTGTTGTTGGAGAGCTATCAACCTGAGTTCATCTTGAGTTTTCAACTCAAAAGGTCCTTCCCTATGACTGCCCTGCACACGACCCTACCACGGCCTCGCTTTCTATCCTGTGAGAATCTCCTCCTGAGCTCTTGAGGGTGGGGAGAACCAGTCAACCAGCATTTTCAGGGGCCCACGGTCCCTAACCTCCTGTGACACAGTCCTTCAAAAAGTCCTCAAAAGCCCAAGTCCAGGTTTGCTTTCTACCTGTGTCCTCAACGCCTGGAACGCGTTAGATCCCAGTAAGTGACCATTCAGTGAGTGAATGAACAAATGAGTGAATGGCTCGTATCCTCGGGCCCATAATTTGTAAACAAAACCAAAAGTAGGCTCTGGAATAGGAAAGTCCTGGAGACAGGGAAAGGAAGTCAGAGAGAACAGCAGGCTGCGTTTATTGTCCCGGAGTCACCACCTCACGCCCTGGTGCCTTTTTCTATTCACAAGCTCCCGTCTCCTCTCCTGTCTCCCGCCTAACACGTACTTCTCATTTTCCGTCATTTTTCGAAAGGGAACATTATGCTAAAAATAGAGCCAGTAACATTAAAAACAACAAAAAAATAGAGATTACAAGACCGAGTCTGGAAGACGGCACTGTTCATAAACCATCTTTACAATACTTTGAAATCCTAAGTTTGGTTTGTCTCTGAAAGCTATGATGATTGTGCAGTTTGTGCATTTTATATATAACTTAACACATTACTTCAGTTATGTGTGTGGGCACTGTGTTCATAGTGATGAAATCAAGGTTTTCGTATGTCTGGGTATTTCAGATCTTATTGAAGTCAAGTGGTATTTTACACTGACTTTCACTGCAATGTCATCAATGTACAAATAACCCTTTTCAAATATTTCAGTGTTCACTCAAAATAGTCTTTTAATCTCTGAGTTAGATCCCTATCATATGCTCCAGTGAGGTGCACATTTAAAGTAAGTTAATATTTTTGTGAATAGTCATGTATGGTCTTGACATGTATGTTGATCAATTCAAAGAGCTTTTTTTCTAATAGTGATATTTTTAAATAGTAATCATACTCATTTCTGAATAGGATTTTGAGAGATTTCTGCGAAAAAATGTGGTAGAGATCATCCAACAAGGTGTACGTACCTCCAGGAAAAAAGCACGGTGATTCTGAGTCACAGCACTTGTGGGGAAAATCTATGGCATGGGAATTTTATAACATGACAGAGCTTGGCTGGGTGTGCACTTCTGCACGTATTTTACTTACTTTGCCCTGCATTTATATGGGTTTTTATATTGTCTTTATATTTTAAAGTTCATTTAAATCAGAATTTCTCTTGCAACAGGAATCAAAATGCTAACCCTCCAGGCATCTGCCTTTCCTATATGCAGATGGTCTTAAGACTTGAAGATCTAGAAAGAAATCGATTTACCTGAGTCATTTCTTGTTTATGGTTGCTCACTTTGATTCTATTCATCTATCCTAAAGTGCTCAGAGGACTTAATGGAAACATTTGGATGTCTTCTCTAGTTACCATTTCTGTTGCAATCATAGCTTTTTGGTAGTTCAGCAGTGGAAATGGTACATAAAACAGAGACAGAGGATGCAAGCTTGTCTGGGAGGCAGGACTAGCTAGAGCTTCTGGCTACAGTGAGTTTACCGTCTAGAAATGTGAGTAGAAAGGGAAAAAATATATATACAGATAACACTAAAAGGCAGAATAACAGGTACTTTCAGTGAGGTGCAAAGAAAATTCTGTGGGGGTTCATAGGAGAGGTCAGAGCCTGAATGTTTTATAAATTATAAAATGTCACACAAAAAGATTTAATGATAGAATTAGCAGTTACATTTGACCTCCAGTGAGAGTGTACTGTTTCCTTTCTGCTTCTACAATAATTTCCCAAAGAATTTTCCCCTGGGTATTAGACAGAGAAAGAAAAGATCCTATCTGCTCTCTGCATTTTATTAGTAATGTGAATTTAAAGGATTTGTCACATGTTTTAAATCATTATATCGTCTTTCATAACTTTTTTTGCTTTTATACATTTCTTTTAAATCTGTGGGATAGGATATCTTGCATTGGGATAAAAGTTCAGTTTTGATTTGTTTTTCAGATTTTCTGGCCTTTTCTTAAGGAATCTGTTTGTCCCAGTCTTTAAAAGCCACGAGCTTGCCCAACATGCCTTGGAAAATATGATGGTACTCGAAATACACATACAAAAATTTTTCAACCTTTCATTATATCTTACGTGTGCTAACTAAACAGAGAGAGATGATTAGAGGTCTTTGTCTCATACTTTTTTCGTTCTGTTTTCTCCCATGAAATATAAACTCATACTACTGGAATTTATTTAATTATCATGAAACATCTAAGTATTTCATTGAAAAACTTTTTCAAAATGAATTTAGTATCTTAGCAAATAGTTTTATTTTTATTTTATTTTTTAATGTTTGTAAAAATGAAAGAGTTTTTGATAAAACGCTGTCAAATAATTTAAGTGATCTGTTGGATCAGTGCCGAAAAGCTCACCGAGCTTCGGTGACCCGTCTGCTTGTATTAGTCGGAATAAAAAGTTATAAAATGTCCAGAAGGACACGTCACGTTCTCTGTAAAAACCCCATGAAGCGTAAACAAAATGGTTTCGATTTCTAAGCATCACCAAACCAAAGGTGACGGTTACTTGGATGGCCCAATGAATGAGCCAGTCTTCCGAAGGCCCATAACCTTTCAGGGCCAGCTGCTGAACAATGCGACCCCAGGTTTTAAGGATTCAGTGTCGTCTCACATTCCTTTAAAACTCTGTGGGGCTTTGGAAGACCTTGTATGGGAGCTAGAAGGCCCTCATTTAAAGATTTATTTTTATTGTTTTTGACAGAGAGAGACAGGGACAGAGAGAAGGGGGAGGGCCCAGAGCAGTTGCCATAGTTGCACGTCATTGGTTTTCTACATAGTTTTCATTCCACAGGTGGGCACAGGGCTGAGCAAGGCAGAAACTGGGCCGGGGTCTCACCCCAGTGAGAACTGAACTGGGGGCACTCCCTGGTTCAGCATATGGGTCCACACGGGCCGGGGCCGGGATTCGATCCTCAGACCCCGGGGCTGCAAGACGAATGCTCAGCCTGCTGAGCCCTCCCGGCTTCCCCTTAAAGTTCTTTTTCTTTTTTAGATGTGGTTGGGTTGGGTTGTCAGTGGGATGTTAAGAGGGACACAGGGAAGCAGGAAGTAAGAGATGCAGATTTCAGAATGTGCCATAGTCGCATCTTGCGGGACTCTGGAAAACTGGTTTAGAACTATGACCACATTCTGTGTACAATGGGCTTCCATGCTTACCCGTGAGCTGTAAGACGTTTGCTATCTGGACACTCATTGCACAAATGATACCACTATCAGGTAAGCTCTCTAATACGATAGCCACATGGTTGAACTTCGTCCTCTAAAGAGAATACAAGCGCCTACATAACCGGCTTGTGAGAATTCAATGGGATTATAGACACTGTATATGCATACACATATATAAACATGCCCGTGTGCACATGTATATGTGCATAAACATAGTACAAGCTTAATACGAACGTTGCTACATTGAAACTAGGTTTTTGCAGAGGCAAACTTGTTTTTCCTCTTAAATCGTTTTTAAGCAGGAACCATGACAAAAGTTTTGGCCAGAAGGGATATTTGGATAACATTTGAGAGTTTGTAACCGCACAACTGCTTCTAAACATCCATCTTACTGGCTGCTGGAGCCTCTTGGAAGCACGGGGTCCAAGCCTGGCAGCCTGTGGCCCGTTGGCATGGGGCCGTCTTCACTGTTCAAAAGATAAAAATAAAAACCTGTTTCACCAAATACGTAGACTGACTCAATTGTTCGTAAGAAGACGCACCAGGAAAAGACAAACCTCTTTGCTAAATTGTGTTATTAGTAGTTGGAAAACAATAACCTAACCAAGAGAGGAATTGCAACATTCATTTTGGATTCATTCCTTTTCCGTTGGATTCCTGTATTATGCTTCTCCGCTCACTGGTTGCTCAATTTTTGTTTATTTTTCTGCTCATTTTTAGAAGTTTGTTTTTTTTTAAGTTGTTAAATGTATTAGGGTGACATTGGTTGGTAAAAATCACATAGGCTCTGGGGGTACAGCTCCGCAGTACTTCGTCTGTGTGTTACAATGTGTGTTCAGCTTTCTTTCCACCCCCAGATATTTGTCTCCCCACCTGCCCGGTTACCCTCAGGGATCCAGAGAAAAGCAGGAGTTGCCGTACTGATTTCTGAGGAAATGGAATACGTTTTGATAGTTCTGTGTAGCAGGGTCAAGGAGGGAGGGGGCCGCAGAAGGAGCACCCGTGAATTAAGGCACCCGATGGATCTCCTTCCCCTCCGGAAGGTTCTAGGGGCTGAGGGCCGTAGGTTTAAGTGGTGGTCATTGACCACAATTGACAAAGAGCTGCAAGCTGGCATAGGTGGGGGTCGTTGCTGGTAATGGGACATAATTGATCGGGGAGGAAGCAGCCTCCTACCGTCTAGGCGGGGGTATAAAACAGGAGGGGGTGGGCACAAGGGGGAACGAATGGGGCCAGAGGCGAGCAGCAGGTGGGCACTTGGGTGGCCGTAGCTGGCTCACCCCACAAGGCACAGTAGCTGAGAGCAGCGCTTGGGATGCGGAGATTTGGTTGGCGAAGGTGGCACTTAGGATGGATATTCGGTTTGCAGGCAACAGCCAGCTTGGCCCGCTAGACACAGCCACAGCTCCGGGGTCAGGCCCTGGTCGCGAGGTCGGAGGAGGTGACGGTCTTTGCGGGTGGAAACCCGCTGTCTTCTGAGGTCACTGGTGCTCTGACCCGAACGCTTATTCTATGACCTAACTCCTGTGTCGGTCACCTGGCTGAACCCCGCAGACGAGCCCGGACCCGGCTGCCCTCTCGTAACAGTTTGGGGAACCACGTAGGGATCGCCTGGGTCCCATCTGGCAACAGTCTGACCCAGCTGCTACTTTCCCCTGAATTGAATGTATTTATTATTTTCTGATTATTTTAAAATTAGAATTTCCCGTAAGAGACTATGCTTTTGGGGAGTCAGTCTTCACAGACGCTTGTAAAGCAAGTAGCCTGCAGTTTAGTGTTTCGGTGGATTTCCCGCAGAGGTGTCTTTGCGATATGAATGCTATAGTAAGAAATATTTTTTAACGAAGCAAACGTGAAAATATGCTGCTGTATCTATTTAAAGCATACGTATTGAGTGTGAACAAGACAGTTGAAATGTAACACATAGTAATAAATGTAATGACTCATGAATACTAAATGAGTATCAAAATTTAGAATATGCTTTTCTGTATTATTTTAGAATAATCTCCACAGAGCCGTTCAGCATACACAGTTAGTGATGTTCAATCAAGTGTTGATTTTCATCTCTACATGACTCTGCCTTATCGTCACCTGGTAAGTTGTACCTATCAGCATTTTAATTATGTCTTATTTGTACCTATCAGCATTTTAATTATGTCTTATTGAACTAGAATGTCTCAGAAAAACTATATTATAAGCCATTTTAATAGATAGACTCATCAGTGACTCAAGGTTCACTATAAAATGGAATGGATCGCCTACAGAATTAAAAATAAAAATCCTTCCTTCGGTCTGACAGCAAAAACACAGGAGAGCACATCTGCTGTTTGGTATTGATCTTTGCTGCCACTCTGTCGACAACCAAATTGCAAGAATTTGTCCTGCGTGACATAGTTGTCAACCAAGAACTTGTCTTTCAAATCGCTGACATGGTGTTGCCCTGGTCTGTCTACCGTCCTCCAAACAGCAACACCGTCGAGGTCACTGTTATTGTTCCTCACTGTCTCTGCCCTGCCTTCCCTCCACGTGTTAGTGTGGGGTCAGATGTAAAGGACCCCAGCTCAGGATGTGGGTCCGCACGGGCCTGGCCAGGGATTCAATCCTGGGACCCCGGGGCTGCAAAGCGAACGCTCAACCTGCTGGCCCTCCCGGCTTCCCCATGCATATATATTTTACCTTGTGCTGGTTTTAGTCATAATGAATGGCTGTTACATCATAGAGCAAGACTATTGATGCTTTCCAAAAATCAGAATTTTTAATATGCGCCCTAGAAGGTAAGACCCAGGAACGAACACTTGATGCACTGGCTGTGTTGTTGAGGAGTCTCACAATCTTAAAATCACCTGCTTTGGGAAGCTGCTATCTAGTTTTAAATGGGTCTCCTCCTCCTCATTATTAACGTTACAAAGAGCATTAGGCATCTGTGTCTCCTAGAAACACATGCAGAGGGTCCCACTGAAATAGAGACTGCCCACCCACCGTCTGCAGAGAATGTGCTTGGAATTGCGCTTCCTGTCATTGTGACGGTTTTGCACCGTCCTCCCCTGTGTCTGCTATGTGCTCAGCATCCCAGGCAGCTGGGACTTGTGATTCAGCCCTGGTCCGTGTGACAAAGAGCGAACGGGTACATCCGGGAGTCAAGGCCATGACTAGCAGCCTCACTATTAACATAGCCTAACCCATAATAAAAACTCTAATATCTGATGCCTTTGGTTTTCTAATTTCATGCTCGCAGACTTATTTTGCACCTCGTTTGTGTCAAACTTCACTTCTGTGGTTGAATGCGTCTGTTGACACAGTTCCATATTACTTCGCAGAATTATAGCATAAAGGACTATGTTAGTTAGGTTAATGGGTACTCCGTGTTTCAGTCAAATGTAGAACATTCCACTGAAATCTTAGTCTTATTTCAGGAGAAAATAAGTTCATTGATGGATTGTTTTAAAGATGCGATTGAGTTTGACGCTGTTAGCACGCTCACTTCAAAAGTATTTGGGGTTTTTCTCGCGCGTATCAGAATGGTGGGAGCGTAGAGTCTTGAACTCTATGTACTGACTCGGCTCTAAGGCAAACAGCCGCTTGGGAAGTGGAATGTGAGGAGTGCTGCGTGTGGAGAAGGCGTTAGGACGTGCTCAGCCGTGTTCCCACTATCGTACTTGATTCATCGCTTCCTTTGGTCCCATTTGTCTGGCTTCTATTATAAACGACTGACAGAAATTGCGTGTCTAGGTAATACAGGGACTGAAAAATTATACTAGATGAGCGTACATTAAAAATAGTTAAAGAATTTAAATGAATTAAACGCAATATTTTTAAAGCTTCAATGTTAGCTTAACTTTTCTTTTTAAGAAAAATACAGTTACACAAAGAATGTGGGATTTGAAAGAGTCTATTGTGAGGTTTGCTTCTTTACAAAACATTCCTGAGTGTGATCTTTGACACAAAGCCATACAAAATGATTTCAGCGTTACGTAACTCTAAAACAGAATCTCAACATTTAATTAGGATTTCAAATACAGATTCTCCTATGAAAACAACTGAAAAATCATAATCGATCCTCTCTATAATAACAAAGGCATCTTAATTACCAACCACTTACTCGGTGCTTTTTAAAAATCTGCCTCTTTTTAAGATGTTTACTATACGTTTAGTTATACAAGCTTTTCAAATTTTGGCAAGGTTTATAAGGAACACACTAATGTGAGTAAGAGGAAATATCGGGACTACTTTTTCACCACCTGGTAAGTGTCAGTTTGTACAACAAACATATTTTCAGAGGAAAAAGAGTCACATGGCAGAAATAAATAACCTTCAGTTATTTTGCTTTTATGAGCTCTAAGTATGATCAGTCTTTAAGTATCTAATGAGGATCAATGGTGCATAAAGCTAATATTTTGTGGGCTATGCACTACACTTTTATGAACTCAATCTGGTAAGTTAAAAAAATTCGAGCAGAAGAAAAAGTGAATTGCAGAGAGGCAAGGGCCTGCAGCCGAGAAAATGCTTCAGAACGGAAGGTAGTAGCTTTTGTCCAGCCACGATGTCCCCGGCTCAGGGCCGTGACTTCACGCGGATGATTGGCACCGACAGTGTCTCAAAGGTGACTTGTCAGCCTGGAGACTAAGAGTTTAGTGTACATCTAGGTGTTGCGTGGGGCTGAAGTAGCTACGGAAGCAGACTTCTAGTCAGGAGCTCACGACTCCATTTCATCTCATCGTTCTCGTTCTCTCGGTTAAAAGTCTTCATCTGGGCCTGCAGCGTCTTTGGGATAATGTACATTCTTCGGTGTTTGTAAATAAGCTCTGTTTTGTTGCCGTTACTTCCCTGGCCTCCTCTCCCCTACGCTGAAGGCTACACTGCAGCCATGTTGCATGATAGGAACCTTTTCCACAACTGAGTTTTTGATACAAAATTCTACTGTGTCTTCTTTGCAGCCCGTAGAAGTTACGTTGGCTGTTCGTGACTTGATTTTGAAGCTTTTCCTATTGAATATGTTGGTTGTTTTCTTTTTAACCTAATGGTTAGATAGAGGAAGAGCAAATGAAGAGGAAAGCAGAATAGATATTGTGGTTTGTTTCTGAAAGTGAAACCATAAAAAGGGGTGGGGGGAGATAGGGTTCTTAGACTTACGGACCCCATTCTTGGGGAATGAATGGAGTAAAGATGCATTGATTCGGGACCTCTGAGGTCACAGCAGGACTCACAAAGCCTCTGTAAGTCACTCCCAATGTTAAGGTCAGAAATAATTACATGAAGAATCATTTACATGCACACGGGGCACGCCTAGAGCCCTCCGCCCCCCACGGCACAGGTGCACGTGTACACACGTGTGTCCAAGAGTGTCCTCTTCTGCATAACACACCATTAAATGGTGTCATTTCTTAGAGTTCAGTCCTTGGCCCTCTCATTTCATTTCATATTTTTCTCCCAGGGACAGATCTGTATTTTGGGTGTGTGCCTTTTGTAACCCCACAACGATTTCGGGGTAGCGTGGTAAGTACGTGTTCATACAAGTTAAAACCCGGTTATACTCAGGAGCTGGTGACGTGCTCTAATCGGGAACCGGTTACCAGGCGGCCACGAACTCCAGGCGTCAGTATCTGGGTCAGAATCCTTCCCAGTGGACCGCAGGGACGTGGGGAATCTTTTCCAGGCCCTGCGGTTGGCAAGGACGCGCCGTGTGGTTCTTTCTCTCTGCTCCTGTGGAACTGGAAGGTGAGAAAGCGGTGAGTGCTGCAGGCTGACCCTGAGGGGAGCGGAGCTGGGGGTGCTAGAGGTCTGAGCTGCCACCTGATTCCACGAGATTGCTGGCTGAACATGTCCCCAGCACACTGTCACATGTTCTTCTTTTAAAAAACAACCCGTTGTCATTCAAGGAGTTAAGCACCGACAGACAGAGAACAGGAACCTTTTTGATGTTACAGAACGGGGAGGAATAAGCAGTGGATGGGGCAGAATTTGGTCTAAGACCTGCTCTTGTATAATAAATACTTGGCAGTGAGTTGGGGACAGGGTTCGAGCTGAACCTCAGATTTCCTTTTACATTCGGGGTTATGGATATGCATCGAAAAGGACCTGCTGATGGTGACCAGGGGGCTTCGGCCAGTTGCTGTGGCTTCCTTGACCTTCTTTATATCCTGCAACGGTTCCTGTGGTGTTTCCTCTTAGATCCCTCCCACGAACTAAGGTCCCAAAGCACGTTCATGCTGTTTGCGCCTCAAATTCTCCACGTCTGTGAACTAGCAACCACAGTCCTTCCTTTTGGGCGGTTCCCAAAAGAAACAGGATCATCTTTAATACCTGTTCTGTCACAGAATACAGTCAACACATCCCCCCGTTACCTCCTCAACGTCTTGCACCATCGACCCGTCTCTGTCCCTCTCAGTTGAAATCGTTATAACCTCTTTTTCAGAAAAAGCATTTAAAAAACCACCTGATGGTTAAGACACCGACACCCCTCCCGAGTATTATTGTAACCCTTTTATAGCAACAGCTGCGTAACCGGTTTTCCATGTTCCAAACCGTTCACCCCAGGGTCGCCCAAGTTACCTTCCTGAAATGTCATGTCACCGCTGGGTGAATGCTAATGACTTCCCACGTGTCTTGGGATGAAGATAGAACCGTCTTAGTTCCGAGTTTCCTGCAGCGTCGAGATTCTCCCCATCTTTCCACTCTCATCTCACATCCTTGATGCTCCTCTGCTCAGGAGTCCCCTTTTCCTGCCTCCCTCCTTCACGCAAACCCCTCTACGCCTCACCCGCACCCCGTCTTCCTTCCTCGCATGTACACGTCACCCTCTCCTGGAAGCCGGACCGTGGTGGCAGGAAACCATGGCTCTATGGGGCTGCCCTTTGCAGGAGCACATCTGGTTACATTAGTCAACATTTCTTCTGTCCCTCCCACCAGGCTCTCCGTCCCATCATGGAAGCAGTCGGGCCACTTCGCTGTGTGTCGTGGCTCCCCTAGTACTAGTACTGGGCCTGGCACTCAGTAAACAGGAGAACAGAGAAATGCACGCTTTTTCAAATGCCAATGATCTGCAGCAGAGCAGAGATACAAATACATTATCGAAGCTTCTGGAGAGAGCAATCCTGAAAGTTTTCAAGGAAGCAAGTAGTAGTAGTAGGTTAAAAAAAAAAATAAAAATATATATATATATAATTACTATATTTTTCGGTGTATAGGATACCCCAGGTAAAAGATGACACCTATTTTTCTAACCCAACATTAAGAAACCAATGCACGGGTTACTCCTGTGTATAAGACGACCCCCAATTTTCGGCCTCACAATTTTAGACAAAAGTATCGTCTTATACATGGAAAAACACTGTACTAGGAATATAAGGTGATTAAGTACCATATTGTCTATTTACTGTCTTATTCATGTTGCTTTAAAAATATGAAAGTAGTTGTAATACTTTCGGTTGGTGATATGGGTCACCATTTTTCACACTAATGGCTTAATTTCCTAATTATTGAAGTTTCCTCAAGTGAGAGGTTCAAGAACATGGTCATTATTTGACTTGGTTCTGGGCTGTACCATGTTATTACCTTTGATTATGACTTTGTCTCCTCAATTTTACAGGGTTTATTTTAATCGTTTCCCTTACTGCTTTGTTTGCCTGCCTTTCCCCCCAATTCACAGTGAAAAATACATTTCATGTTGAGACACAGTACACATTTCTTAATAAATGATTATGGGTGAATATAAGAAATTAAGTGCCTGCTATGATATCTACCAGGGCTCTATGGGTATCCAGTGCAAAATGAGGCGTAGTCCTTTTTAAATCAGTGTGGTTATGATTTTTGCAAGCATTGGAATGATGTCTTTAAGATTATCCTCAGTGAGATTTACCCGGATTCCAGTTGACAACAAAAAAGAATGAAAAAACTGTTTTTAGTAAGATAGTTTGGAGTCCTGCTTTTCGTGTGGCAAGCTCAAGTTGGAGATCCACAGTTCAAATGATTTCAGGGCTTATGAAAAAAAATGTGTTCTGTTCTCTTAGCTCTTTTGTGAGTGGGAGAGAGCGCCTACCCTCACCCAGCCTGTAATTATAAACTGCCCTTTGCTAAAAGCGCACCAAGTTCAGATTTGTAGGAAGTCAGTAGACACCAAGGAATGGCGAGTGGGGTTGAATGATTCTTGTGTACCTACGGATGGAATCGTGGGTAACCCCCAAATGCATATTTACGGGTTTTTAAGCAGTAGTAAATTGAGATTCAGGGTAGAGATAGACCACTTCTGAAGTGTGGCATTTTAAAATTATATCCTTTTATCTTCATTAGAAACAAAACAAAACAACTTTAGGGTCTGACAGTTTCGCTAGAAAATTTCTTCAAGGAACAAGTTAGTCCAGGGCTGTGTAATCAGGGCGTGGACAAAGGTGAAACATTATCCACATTGTTTAATGATTAAGCTAAACTGTGATTCTAACATTCTCAGACAAAGCTCAGAGTATGAGCTAGTGTTCTCATAATTCAGGTCAGAAAACTCCAATCCTCTGAGATACTCTGTCAAAACTAAGGACGTCAGCAATACTTGGTTAATCTTATGAAAATTCTACTCTCCGGGTTGTAATAAACCTTTGCGGATTAGAAGGATCTGAAAAGTCCTTTGCTAAATAAAATAGGCTTAACCCAGGGTTGTCAGACATACCTGACTGGAGAACCTTGTGTCTGGTCAACACCTTCTGCCAAACTGGTTTTTCAAGAGACATATCCTGAGATACAGAACTAGAGTAAGATAATTTTCATAAACTATGTTATCACAATGAATTGGATGTGAATGCCTTACAGGAATAAGAGCTTCAACTTATCCACAAATGAAACAATTCCTACCCGTCTCCACCTGCAAAATTTCCCTAATACTCCTTACCTTAGGTCATTATTATTTGTTGTCTTTATTCCCTGATATCTACAGGTCATATTAGATCAACAAATATTGGCTGAAAACCACTTAAAACATACAACTCAAGGGCTGTATTTGTTTCCTGTGGTTCCAGTTATATAGTCCATCTCTTATCCTCACTGATTGTGGAAGTCTTAGATGATTAAAAAAAACCCAAGGGCATTTCTCTGTTTCTGGTGTATGTTGGTGGTAACCAAGTTCTGAGCAGGTATTTAAAGTATTTCTTTCACTAATTGGCATTTCCTCTGATCTGTGTAATGTAAATGCATGTCCATGTTGATTTAGGAAGACTTGTCAATATGCAAGAAATCTTTAAAACACAGTCACAATGGTTATTCATATAAAAGTAGATTACATGAAGGCAGAAATGACTACGTGAAACAGATTACAAAGTCTGTGCAGAGCTCCATATTGCGAATACTGACCACAATTACGCAAACAGAAACATGTGCAGGGCAGTTGTTCTCTGCTCCCCAAGATGCATATAATTTCTAAAAATAAGACATATTTAATCACCATAAAATAGAAAATCCACAAGTCACATAAAATTAAATGTTAACAGTGAAGTAGGAGTGTATGTGTAAAATACTATAAAGAGAAAATTGTACTGGAGTTTTCTCCCAAATATTAACTATTTTAACATTTAAATCTGAAAATATTACTATATGATAATATACTTGGTAGTTACTGAGGCCAGTGGATTACATAAATATATGATGCATAGGTATGCAGGCTTTTATATATTTAGTGGAACTTCTTTCAGTATTCTCAGCAAGAAGTAATTCTTTCCAAAACCAAGTCACTAGACTGATGTTGACATTTTGGTACAGAAATAGTGCTTAGTCCTCCCGCCCCCCACCCATCCCATTACCAAGAATGTGTGGTTAGTTTCCGTAAATGACAGCCGTGACCCTGCAAAGGTCAGTATCATCAGCATGAATGCTCTTGGTAAACAGTGAAAGATTATGGGTTTCCATGGCAAACTGCCTATCTAACCCTTCTTTTTGGGGCCCTTCCTAGTCCCACTCCCAACATGGCTGAGAGCCGCTGTCACAGACCAGACTAGACGACAGCAACTCTAACCCGGGGGTGATTTTCTGCTAACTACTGGCAAGTCCACAGTGAGCAGGAATCGGCACGCTATTTCCTCATCCCCGCTCTGTCTCCGTGATCCCTGGCTCTGTGGCTAAGAGCACACTTATTGTTTAGTCAAGTAGAAAACAAAGGCTCCGTAATATTTCTGTGTAGAGACTGGATCCTTCTGTTTAACTCGGGCTTCTGTTTCTTTTAGGCTGGGGTTGAAACCTAAGTGACAAAACTGCTCCTGAATTCAGAGGGTCCTTCTGTGTGATGATGACCTCTAGCACATCTAATGCTCGTAATAACCAAAGGGAGAAGTTAATATTCCATTTAATTTTCAATGGAGGAGCAGGAAGTTTAAAAAGCTTAAATTATTTGGCTAATAAGCATTAATCAAGTTTTAAGTTAAATGTCTGATTATTAATTTACGGCAGGCACCGTGGGACTCATGCACAAATCCCATCTCTGGAAAAAGAGCATCAAAACCAAACGAGTTCCCAGAGACTGCCAACGGCCCGGGGTCCGGTCTGGGGGTACGTGCTTGGACGTGTGTCCAAAGAAAACAAGGCAGCCTTCATCTCCTCCTACCTCCATGGCATATTAATTAGAATTGAAGGAGTCCTTCTTTTGCCAGTTTGGAAAAATGGTATATAAATGGTTATTTTGCAAAGCGATGAAGTATTACCAATCCAGATGGTTGAAGGAATAAAATGTGCAATCATTATATAAAGTTCCAGAAACACTTTATTTAAAAATGGAGTTGTAAATGCATAACAAAATAACATAAGTAATAAATGTAACAAAAATAAATAAGAATAATGTATTCATAAAAAATAAAAATAACATAGTAAAAGGCCAAATGTTTATAATTAAACAAAACCGTGTAAACACTTAAAACAATAAATGTAAGTAGAGTAGATGCTACTATTTTCCTAAATAACTCCTCACCTTTTACTTCCATGTGAATATTATCAGTATGCAAACATTTAATAAGGGGAAGATGGTGATTATTTTGTTTGGCTTTTTCTTCAAATGGACTAACCCTATTTTAATGTTTCATTTATTCCTTCAAAGCATTTATAGCTTTCCATTTGTTCTTTAAAACCTTTTTTCAGTCTTCCTTTATTATTCTATCTGTAGAATGGATAATGTAGCTTTACAAGGAGAATCATTCTTTTACCTTTTTTTTTTTAATTTAAAGAAAAATATGAGATCCATTATAACAGACTTTTGTTTTGACACCTCTAGAAAGATTTTTTGAGTCTTTATCAACTGGCCCAGGAGTACAGGGATTTTCGAATCCTGTAAAGTTTCGAAGTGTGCAGAGTTAGGTTCTTAAAACAAATGTAGCGCAGGATTATTGCTGGGAGACTAAAGACCATTTCATACATTTGCAAGGGGGCGGTTTTCACCTTGATAGACTGATGGGGTCAAGGAGAAACTCCCTACGAACAATATTTAACTGAATTAACATTCACCCAAATCACAGTGTTCTGGAAATACAAAGATAATTACTTTCTTTTTAAACTTACTGAAATGTGCTCTTACTGGAAAGAGAGGAAAACAAGTTTACAGAAGGTATTTCTCCAGGCTTCCCGTTTAGTAGCACAGGCCCAAAGCCTTTGTCGTCTGGCGGGGTTCTGAAATGAGCGGGATGGAC
The DNA here is from genome assembly GCA_004027555.1 of Craseonycteris thonglongyai. NCBI lineage: Eukaryota > Metazoa > Chordata > Mammalia > Chiroptera > Craseonycteridae > Craseonycteris > Craseonycteris thonglongyai. The sequence continues at coordinate 78,953 of PVKE010000747.1, read as the reverse complement.
ACAGGACGCACACGGGGTCCCACAGGGCAACACACAGGACAATCCACAGCTTGGGAGGGAACCTATCCACTAATCTTAGACTACCGGACCTCCAAGTCTCCTAAGGAAGAAAAGTTTAACTTCATGATCGTTTCCAGGGATTTTTTTCCAATGGTCACATATAAACTTGGCAACACAGGAAAACAGTATACATGTTTTTAGTTTTAAAAATATACTCCACTTAAACTGTCTCGTTAAATCGTTCTAGTTATCATTTGCCCTAAAGTGAGAGACAAAATCTTATTTCCATTAAAAAAAAAAAAAAAAAAAAAAAAAAAAAAAAAAAAAAAAAAAAAAAAAAAAAAAAAAAAAAAAAAAAAAAAAAAAAAAAATTAAAAAAAGTGTCAAATTCATCTTTTCAAAAGTGGAATAAAACACCGGGGGGTTAAAACAAATACAATATTATCAATTTCCTATGTACAAAAAAAAAAGGTTAGACCTTATTGATGCAGAGATGTGTCTACCCACCAACCACTCCCAGCGAATCTTAGTGCAAACATAATAGTTCATCTTCGTAAACCCCAAGACAGTTTACGTAACAACCAGGGTATATAAATCATACATGTTGAAAAACTGCAGAACACAAGAAGGACTGCTTTGAAAGGTCTGTTTTTTGACTGTGGAGAGTATCACGTCGTCGTACCCACTGGTAATGAGTACTAGTGTAATCCTATTATCAGAAGCAAATGCGAGTGTGCAACAACTCCGTACAGACGCCTGGTCGTTCCCGGCAGCGGCTTGGCGTGGGGGGCAGGGAGGGGGCGGGGCTGAAATGTCAGGTATGTCGTTTGCTTGAAGGTCACAGCATGGCTTAAAAAAAAAAAAAAAAAGACAAAACAAAGACCTACGAAGGGAGAGAATGCAGGTGTATAATTCAATTTAAAAACCAGAGGAGGGGAAATGCCCACACGCTGCTTGTCCCGACATGGGCATCAGGCGGTCACCTAAGCGGTCTGACAGATACGGGTGACACACTTCAGGAAGAAATGGATACATGAAGTCACAGAGCCAGAGGTAACAAGCTTGCACTTGGCCAAGCTGTCGGGCTTTGCACAAGTCAACACCACGCTGCTTCCACAGCCCTCGTCGTTCCACAGGGAGCGCTTCCCTCACTAGAGCCTCACTCCTGCACTGCGACGCCTTCCTCTTCCCCGTCAGGGTTGAACCGGTTGAAATGTATGCTGAAGTCGGCCTGGGACTCCGCGCTCTGCAGCGCGGCTGCGGCCAGGGCCGCCGGGTGAAGAGCCCGCGCTTCTGGCGGGCAAAGCGCCGGCGTCTGACCCGGGCTGCCGTGGGTGCTCGCAGGACTGGACTTCTGTTTGGGTGGAGACGGCAGAATCGCACTGGGAAACCCCATGTTGTTCAGAGCCTCCAAAGTGCCATCTGGATCAATCATCGCATTGATCACTGGAGGAAAAAAAAAAGAGTGAGGGGGAAAAAGAAATCATTGTCGATGCAGGTGAGTGGATATGAACACTGCTCGTGACTTGTTAATACTCAGACTGCTGATGCTTCTATCTGATGCTTAGTTTTGGCTAATCCTTTCCACACCGTTTTTAAACCTTTAAGTGCAACGGGCAGATATATCAGCTTTTGCATCTCAGGTGAACAGTGGGGCGGGGGGATGTATCAGCTCATTCGTAGACCATTAAATTGCCCTTCGTGTTACTCGCTAGTACCTCTGGCAGAAGGTAGCACTAAGAGGGTTAAAAGCCTGCCCTCAATAACTCGGGCTGAACTAGACGATTACATAGACCTGAATGCTTTCTCTGGTGCTCTGAGCTTTTCAGAGCCTGTGGGAGACTGGGGTTTAGAGAGAGGAAATTCAGGAAAAATCTTTTAGAAATCCGTGCTCACTGTGAGAGGGTTAGTGAAAATATTGGTTATACTTTCATTAGACAATCTCGGTCGTATCTGTCACTCAAGACACCTGGGGGCTCCTTGCCATGAATGGGGCGCGGAGTACCCTGAAGGACGGGGGAAACGAAACCAGTGGTGAGCACAGCCTCAGTGCTGCCTGGCACGCTGCCCCTCATCCTGGTGGGAACCAGCAGGTTCCCCCTGCAGCCGGGTCCCACAGCCCACGCTGCCTCCGGGGTGGGGCCGTGAAGACCAGCTTTCAATCCAAAAGATCTCTGAGCGGGCAGAGGGAAAACCTTGGGCAGTGATTCTCAACCTGGCACTGGGCAGGGTGGGCAGATGGGAGAAGGAAGCATCAGAGATTGAAGAATCACCGAAGAGATCCTTTTAGAGGGCTGCCTGCCCCTGTACAGCTGACAAGCACGCTAGCAGCCACTTCTACTCATGCGGATATATCCAGACCCCTAGGTGTGCTGAGGGGACACAGAGGTTAAAAAATCACTTCGCCAGGGCTAATACATTATGCTTGTGGTAATTCAAGCCATCCCAACAGCAGAATTAGCCCCTCTGGCATCTGCTGGCTGTGGCCCCCGGGACTTCTGGGGCACATGGCAACGCACAGGCAGCCGTGCGTGACGGAGACCAGACGCACTACAAGGTCCCTGTCGCGGGTCAGGAGGCAGACAGTCTCTCTTCTCTGCCTTCCCTTCTGGTCCCTAAGGCCACCGTGCACTCCCTTCTCTTTGTTCATGCAAACAATCACGTTTGTGTTAGAGGACAAGTTCATTTGAGTTACATCACAGATATAATTTAAGAACTGTCAAATCAAATAAGTAATGCTCTCAATAAGCATTTTCAGCTATATACACATCTTTTAATACATTTCCTATATTTTTCATACATTATAGTTCTTTCATATATAAAACAGGTAATATATAATACTGTAAATTAGTTTATATAACATCTAGCAATATGCCCAAGATTTAACATTATTGTCTTTTTGATTATTTATATTGGGTTTGAAACTTAGTTTTACAAATAATTTCAATATGTAGAACTCTATATTTTTATCCATATGTCATTACATTTAATCAAATAACATTCTAATAATAATAATATTTGAAGAAATGCCATTTAGAATGCCCTTGCCCTAATGTGAGCTCTACTTGATTCAGTCGTAAAAATTTACCTTGTAGCTGCTTTTCAACTCTGTTTAGCTCTTGCAAGATAGAAGAAATCTCCTGCAGGGAAGACAATGACAAAAATTAGCTTGCCTGATAAATATAAAACATCTTTATTCGGTAAGCAGGGACTTGCAGACTCATCTTATTTGAAATAGTTCACATTATACACATGCCACTACATGTATAAGTAATATATTTCAAGATAAGACATAATTATGATATCTAGTAAACAAGTTTTAAAATCTTTGATGTTAAAATAGAATTACTTTTTTCAATGACATAAAGATGGAAGATGAAAAATTCATAATACTACTATTGTATAAGGAAAGATTTTGCAAAACGTGAATTGGTCAACCTTGCAACAACTCTGCCAAAGTGCCTAATTAAGGACTTTCTTTGGAAAAATACGTATATGAACCGCCAACCTCAGTTTTAGGATAACTCTCTGACCAATGAAAACCTACACAAATTCTTGAGGAGACAAGCAAACTATTAAGCAAATGGAAATGACTCATGTCAACTTATACTTGAGTTTGGCTCTTATTTCAAAAATTGCCTATTTTGTATAATTATTACAAGAACAGGAATGCATAATAGTGAGAAACATAAAAGAGTTCTCCTCATACCCTCTGAAATTTAGAAGAAATTAACATTTTAAACCCCCGTGACAGACAGTTGAAGGCATAAAATTCTCCAAATTTGTGTATTTAAATCTTCCTTTAAAAATGTAAATCAAACAGTTCAAAAATCAGCATATCATTCCCTTAGAATGAAACCTAGCTATTAAAATGTTTTAATGTTAAAGAAAAATTACCATACCATGCTTGAGGTTTTCACAATAGGAACTTCACTTTCAGCTCTTAACTTGTTTTCTATTTCATCCCAGTTCCGATCTTTATCTTTAAATAATATTCTATAAATCAAAAAGATCAGCATTTTACTTTTCATATTTTAGAAACATCATATAATTTTAACAATACAAAAATACACAAAGCTAAAGAAACCTAAACTGCAAGTTAAATACTAAACCAGTATTACCAATGAACTCGTTTAGGTGAGAACTTCATTAAAAGAGTAAATGGGTAGAATATGCACAAAAATATACACACAAACCCTTTTGTTATTTATCTCATTCTTTATTGAAAACCAAATATAAAACAAATGTAGATGATGATATAACCTCCAACATTTTGTCTAATATTTGTAATTACCGGTAACCATATAACCAGCACTTAGGCAACTCTGTCCAGACAGAATATATACAGTATACACGTAAGATGAAATTACGATAAAAATAGGTTGAATTAGATCTAAGCAATTGTCTGATAAGACCTCTTTATATAGGAAAGGAACTTGACTGATTGAGCAAAGTGTGCACATTATTTTACAGGCTGAAAATTAAGAGTACTTACTGTGCTTTTCTTTAGAAATCATAATTCATGTTAGTATACTGTACATAATTACCTATTAGGAGTTAAGACACTATCCTTTGAATAAAACAATTGCCAATAAAGATAATTATCCTTATGTTAGAAACTAAGCTCAAATATGTTATAAAGTAAAGTACCACAGAATTCTGAGTTGTCTTTCCACTACATGGGAGCTTGAGACATGACTCAGCAGTTTTAAGGAGGTGGAAATATTGGGCACATCTCTTCACTGAGCTTGGAGATCTGGTTGAACTGCCTCATAGAAATAGTGCACAAGTAAGTAATCAATCACTATCGGAAGCAGAGCTGTATTTAAGTAGCAAAGTAAACTACATTCTTATTTGTGTTTTTTCAAAGATTAAAATATGCCAGGTTCAACTTAGTTAAAAACAAGAAATTCCTCAATATCAACTCCAGTGTGGGACATCTACAGTTACAAATAACATGCTTAAAAAGGCAATCACGGTTCTAGAATCTAAACCCCTAAATCTAAATATCCTTGTCAGCCATTAAGAGCTCTTATCCAAAGTCTGTTAATTTAAAATATTTACTATTATTCTGTGGAAGAGAAAATTGTTTCTGGTTATTAATAAAATTAATCTGATTATAACTGTTTAGTTTTCATTATAAAGGGTCTAATGATTGGGACCTTTGTTTCTGGGTATTAATCAAATTAATCGGAGCGATCATAGCTGCTTGCTTTCAGTTACGAAGGGTGTAACTATCTGGGATATTTGGTTCTCATTCTTTCCCCTTCAGGCGGCCTAGCTCGTGGCGATTACTTAGCAGCTATATGGAGGGGACACGCTTGTGGAGCAGTGAGTCGCCAGCTCCTCACAGCAGTGGCAGCAGGTGTGGAACAGCGGGACAGGCAACTGTTAATGACATAAACCAGGAGGTTCGAGTAACCAAACAAATAATTAACTCCAAGATCAGTACCTGATCTTTCCAGCTGTTTTGTCTATAGACTGTCTTATCTTCCTAGAGAACTGAAAGACAGACGACAGCAGCAGATTATCTCCCATGACCTGAAACAGCCAAAGAAAAAGTGCATTAAAATACTACCACTGTGTTGTCGCCACCAAGAACACTAGTCACACCTCACGATACTCAGAGGTGTGTAGTATCTATGCCACTTTAACAAAAGGTCAGTGAAGAATGTAATTAGAGTAACGTGTAACTAAACTGAGAAAGCGAAGTATTAACCAAAGTTCCTTTTTGTTAAATAACTTGTGAAAAAAAAAAATCAACCCACATCACCCTATTCTTCAGTTACCATCATGATCCTGTCTCTCATGCCTCCAATTCAAGTTATGATAAAGAGATAACAATCTAAAATACTAAATTTACTATCTATTCTTTCATCAAATCATATGAATACAGAGATTAAGAAGATTACAATCTCTGCTAAGGCAGTCTAGTGGGATGGACACATTTAAAAAAGTTTACTCAGAGTAGTAAGTTTTTATCATGGGCAACACCAGAGGTCAGAAAACTTCTGTAAAGGGCCAGAGTAAAGGTTTTCGGCCAGTGGCCTCAGTCATAACCACTCAACAATCTCACTGCGAACACACGAACAAGTGGGCACGGCTGTGTTGTAATAAAACGTTACAAAAACAGGTAGCAGGCTGGCTTTGGCCTGTGAGCTCTAATCTGTCAAGGGGTAAACCATGAAAGGCATAGCAGTGCACAATACTAGAGAAAGAACTGAACTTGGGGCTCAATGTGGGTGCAAAGTCGGCTCTTTATATTGTCAGAACTGTATGTAGACTGTAAGAAAATTCAGAAAATAAGATATGACTTTGGATGTTAAGAAGCTTTACAGACCAATGGGAGAGATAACAGTGTTATATGAAAACTACTACTCAACATTCCATAAAAGGAACGCAAGCAAGTGCTAAGTTTTTGTGGCTCAATGCTGTATGAATTCTAATGAACGGGAGTTCAGTGAGCGGTGGGATGAATAAGGAAGGCATCATGGGAAACTAGATCTTTCAGCTCCTGTCCCTTAAATCCAGGGATCCCTACATGCCAACTCTTTCTGTCAACTGCACTTTTCCATATTTGGCTTCTACCCACTCCCTAAAGCCGGCAGGTATCTGCATGGCCTCTGCATGTGATTCCAGTGAGCTCTGTCCGTGGTGCTATTTAAATAGCCATTCTTTGGTGAATAAACTTCAGTAAGTCCTTGACTACGGTATTTCCCAAATTCATGTCATCTACTTTCCAATGAGCCTTTTCAATACACCTCTCTTTCCCTGACTTCTCATGGCCAGATTTGTTTTTAAAGGATAATTTAGTGATTTTTATCCATATTGGCCCATAAGTACACAGACTTCATCAACTTGGACCACTTTTTCTTGTTTCTTTCGTTCCATGACAAGAACAAGCCCTAGCTAGCGCATGGGCCCAAGCGGTCTGAGAGGTTGCTCCCATCAGGGAAAAAACTTCGCTAACTACACACCCTTCCATCTCTCACAGGACATTCAGCACCACAACATTCTGGAACCACTGTTGTATATGTCGTCTGTCCCTGAATGGCTGTAAACTGCTCAATTTGTGGACGTACCCCTCTATGCAGTCCCTTTTCTACTAATATGAACACTGAGGTTGTTTCCAGGTTTTGTTACTGTGCGCGGTGCTGCCACAATATTCTTGCATGACTTCTGTTGTTGGGAAAGGGTTTCTCTTGGGAAGACACTAGCAGTCAAACCATTGGATCATGTTCAGCTTTAGGAAATAATGTCTCTGTTTTCCAGTTACTTCACCACTGACCCCCCACCAGCAGCAAGCAAGGAAGCCTAGGTACTCACGTCTTCTCCAACACTCACAGTGTTCTGACATTTTTTTAATGTGCTGCCAATTGAACAGTTTAAAGTCATCTCCCTCAGTCGAATGTATTCCTCTGAATGCGTGTGAAATTGAACATCTCTGTATTTTGCAGATCTCATATTTTCCCTTCAGTGAAATACTGTTCATGTTTTTCTCCTGGGTCTGTTCTCATCTTTTATAATTGATTGGTAAGAGTTCTTTATATACTCTGGATACAAATCCTTTCTCAGCTGTATGTTTCACAGAATAGTCTTTTAATATACTCAGATTTATTAATATTTTAAAGTCAAAACGTTCCGTGTCTTTTAAAAAATCATTCTCCAGTACAATATTGACAGATATTCACCTATATTTTTTACTAGAAGTTATAAGGTTTTGCTTGTACTCTTTAGCAACTTAATTCCTTTGGAGTTAATTATTTGTACATGATGTGATACCAGGATGAAATTCACTCCACTTACAAAGGTGCATGCTTTGTTCCCAGCCCCAAAGTTGGGCCACGCCTCCTGGTCATTTGTTAATGTTGTGTTCTACTTACTTCATCCCGGCTCCAGGTTCTCCTCCTGGTAATTGTTAAGTGATCGGGAGGCTCTGATGGCTGGGGCCTTGAATCACTAGACCGACCGTTGTTTCCTTCTGGGGTTTTAGAATGAACTAATGGAGGGATCTTTCGGAAGTTGAGGCTTTCATCAAAAACACGATCAACCAACTAATAAGACAAAAGCAAATACTTATGAGAAAAGAGTAACTTGTAAAAGCACAGATATTATTAGCATTATAAGTCTTATGATCAGTCATAAGTTATGTCATTCTCAGGGAGTTAACTGAAGCATGATATCTTCAATAAACCAATTACTCTTTCTTTTTATAAGCACTTCAAAGGTATCTGTTTTATAAAATAGATGCTCATCTACATAGATTTTATTTTTAAATCCAAAATATACAGCTATTATAAATTTGATTCTTCCACCGATAAGATTTCCCCCAAATGGAAAATAGATGGTAACTGAAAAAGGAGAGTCACGTAGGTGGATACCTTCACTTCACTCACATTGCCTTACCAGGGTAAAACAATGTTTCTTTTTCTTTCAGTTTCCTATCTTGTTTTATTCTTTTTTTTCCTCCCCAAATCTGGGTGCCAAATTTCTTCAAAGATACATAAATTGTAAATTCCAATTAAGTTTACAAAGGAAAAAATTTTCTAATCCGAAAAATAAGTACTTTGGTCTTAATCAGATAAACTTTTAACAATGCTACAGGAATTCCTTATTCTAATAAAAAGGATATACTGCCACCTACAGTGCGATTATACACATACAATTCAAAGGTTTACTGAAGTACGTAACCAACTTTAGTATGATATTTAGAAATAAAACAAAGGAAAATGAAATTGTAGCCAATGAAATGTTTTATTAATTTTACTAGGTCTGGGAGAATGTTTAATCATGTTAGATAAAATGTATTTACACAGCTGAGAAGTTAATATCCTTGTCACTTTAAACGTTCTAGAACTGTGTACGTCTTGCCACCAAGAAGACCCTTGTTTTTTACCAGTAAGGATGATTTTATATACATTTACAATTGATCAATGTGGCAACAAAACTACACAGATTGATGAACATCATCTACCAAATGAGACAACACATGAGGGAGGAGAGCAAAAAATGAGCACTAAAAAGCTAGATTATAAAAGGACTGTGACAAAAAAGCAACCAAAGAAAATATTAGTAGTATGGTTTATCAGAATTAAATTTGTCAAAGAGGCTGACCAGTTTTGGTAACTATCGAGAACATTATTTTATGAGTATAAATTAAGAAAGTGAAATCATCAGTATTAGAGGCTGGCAAATTATTTCCTCTAAAGGGCCAGAGAATGAAGATTTTAGGCTTTTGTAGCCACACAGTCTGTGTCCTTACTCATTTCTCACATTCTGGCACAAAACAGCCAGAAGACTACACAAATGAGTGTGGCTTTGTCCTAATAAAACTTTAATTCATTCTTTCCAACGACAATCTTTGGCTTGCATTGCTGCGCCAGATCCAGAGAGCCACCATGAGCAGAGTACGACTGACTGTATATATTCTATGTTAAAGGTACCTTCCGGAGTGATGCTGACAATGGTGTGCCCCTGAGTGGGAGACCAGGCGCCCTGGTATTGGAAGGGCAATAGACTAGATGCTCAATTTCATCCCAGAGTTTACAAGGATGTTTCAAAATTGAGGATGTGTGTATTTGTGTAAATCCAGCCATTGTCAATACAACAAGAACAGTTACTTGGCTGGATACTTTCCGACAGCCCTCATATATTCTCGTATGTCAACCTTCAAAGTAGCCTCGTGTCGCATGTGTGTATGCATCAAGAGAATCTTTAAAGTAGTGGAAAGTGTAGAATTTTTCTTTTACTATTAAAAATACGCTCTGCTTAACTAGGAAAATACCTTTTTCACTGAGGTATTTTCATAGCCAAACTTCACAGAAACTTTTTATACAATCATTTATCAAATTTTAGTTTGCTTTTCAGATGCCATTTATATTCATATTTTAAGTGAAACCGTGCACCAATAGCTATCAAAGTACTTTTAAAAAACCATTCTTCCAATGTCATATTAATAGCAGAACAAATGTTAGTCAGCCGTTACTGGTTTTGTTACAAAAACACAAAAGAAATTTGTTAAAGCAAATGTGGAAAATGCAGAGCTGCATACGAATAGGGACGGTGGACAGAACTTAAAAAAACGAGCAAAAAGCTCAAAGCAAAGGGAGTAAGAAAGGGAAGAACCTTATGCACGTCTCCGTGGAGGTCTCCTACCTCTTCTCTAGTGTCTATGGCAGAGGCAGGGGTGGTGGCAGCAGTGCTTACTGTGGTGCTCGGGGCCGTGCCAGACGAGGTCACCGAGTCGATCTCTCCCGCGACGTCGTTGATCTCCCGAGCAATGAGCGCAAGGTCTTGGCTGATCCTGGCAATGATTTTGAAGAGAAGTTTAATCCCTTTTAAATAACAGCTCTCGAAACAATCATCAATGATTGAATCAGCTACCTATGTTGCATATCCAGACTAGTATCTAAAGCTTAAAGTTCTTTAGAAATGCTATTAACTATTCTGAAATTCAAAACCTGAAACTTTAATTCTAAAAATTAATAAAACTGAATTTCAGATACTCTATAAGTTATCATTTTGAAAAATATACATTAAACACCCTGAAGCAGTGACATGTTTTTCAAAGTATACTGAAGCTTAACCTTCTTTCAATTACAACTACAAGTAACAAACACCAGAGGTATGAGCAATACTGGTGATTTTTGCCACCAACAGAAATAACATTATAGTTGCTACAGGTATCTCAAAACATTTACAATCATTGCTACTTCAAAATTATTAGTCATGAAACCCACAGCAATAAGGTTTCATTCGGTAGAACTGTGACAACCATACATTATTGTATCACATTAATATTTTGATAACTATATTTCAATATAATTGCACTTTTTTGTAATTCTAAGTATTTTATGCATTTAGAAACATTATTCTGAGAAGCGCTCCATAAGCTTTCCCAGGTGGTGAAAGGGGTCTCTGGTATCAAGAGATGAGGAATTCCAACAAGCTCTCTACGCACTACGCACATCACTTCACAGTACACACGTGTCATTTGAGGGTCACAAAGCTGTGAGGCGGGGAGGCCTCGTGAGAGGAAGCAGACACACACTCTGGGTCCCCAGGTACCTCTGGAGCTTGTGCGGGGGGACAGCACCTCCTGGGGAAGGGGGAGAACCATGAGGCAAGAGAAGGCATGCTGTTGCCAGCCGTGCCCACAACGCAGAGGAGGCGTCGGGATCCCCACACTACGGGCATCCTGTGGCCCAGAACACCCCGTGCCCTTCTTCTGACCAGAAGTGGCGCACCATGCTCCCGTAATTACTCTAATGAAAACGCTAGTCTATGGCGAAACAAACATGTTTAAGCAGCACAATGTGATGATGAGAAGGGCATGTTCTCTAAGACTGACAAGCAATTAAAGGTAATTACAAGTAAATAGTCATTAAAGACAAAAATCCTAAACATTATGTTAAACTAATGAGCCAGAAAAAACACAATTCACAAAAGTCAACAGAGTAAAGAAAAAAAAACCCACCATCATTAAATTAGTTCAAGTTTATTGTTTTTAAAAGCATCTAGGGACTGCTATGTGCACCTCTTTAATAATGCTGCCTGACCAAGGTAGTGTCTGAAATCAGGGTCTTAAAGACAGAACGTTGGCATGTATGCCATGAAAATGTTTAGGCAACACCCAATATACTGAATAAAATTTAATTTCATAAAAACATTAAAAGAATAGTTTACTATAGTGTCTGTTTGATTATAGCCTCTCCTCAATGTTCAACTACAATAAGTTATCAATTAGAAATCACACCTGCAGCATAAACGTTATTTTTTATTATGTACTAACCTAAAGGTTGTAATAAATAAATTTATTCAATATTCAAAGTAATTATATTTTGATTTAATTATTAAAGGACTGAATCATATTTACTAAACTCATAAAACTGTGAGTTAAAAATTGGTATACTCTATTCTCCCCATAGAACATTCGCAACATACCTCTTAACAAATACACTACTACCTCTTTGAAAAATGATATTAACTCATCAGCATCTCTACGAGTAATAAAAAGGTAACCAAAATAAATTAATTTTCTAGTATTAGTCACTGACATTAAAAACACAAAACAACAACAAAATGGATGGGGGATAATGACTGCAGATTTCATTTCTTGGACTATTAGTACAAATCAAATAAAAGCTAAGCTTTGTTATCAAGCCACGATGTTGGCAGAAAGTTTCAACTCTTATTAGAGGTAACCCATGGCAACCAACCTGGCGATCTCTTCACGATGAGCTGTCCAGTCCCGGATATAGTCTTCCTGCTCTTTAATCCGGTGCTTGAAGGAAGAGCCAGGAGGCACTGCGGACCCCGAGCTCTGCAGCCGAGTGGTCTTCAGGGCTGGAGAAGTACGTAGACGGGCATGTTTAGGGGAATTACGGTTTGATCCAAATTCATCTTCTGAGGTGGAAGCATAATCAGTAGGAAAGCGCCTCCATCTTGAATTTACTAAATTAGTTTAATTATTAAAAAAAGAATTATTATGTTGTCTTTTACAGGAGATAAACATCATGACTTCAAAAACACCATGAGCACACACACAGCACAATTTCCAATAACTGACATACATACACATACCTCACAAAAACCATTAGGTCTACTACTCCTTAAAGATAGAAACACTACACTTTGGTGAATTAAAAACAATGAATAATTAAAAATAATCGAAAGACCATGTTTTCTGTACTATGGTGAATAAACATTCAGATGAAAATTTCAGTAAATGGTAAACAACTAAGCAAGCTCTATTCGTACGTGTTTAAAACTCAGGTACTTTTCATTTGCAAATATTTCTCATTTGAGTGAAGATACGGATTTTTAAAAAATAATGAACAGCAACAATAAACAAAAATAAAAATTAGGGAAAAGATGTCTTCATGCCACATGGACTTTCAACATGGAGATGGTAAAAACCCTCTTTTCCCAACATAGAAATGTGCATAATTCCTGCTATAGAAATTATGCCTTTATGGCAGAAAAAAACAAACAACATTACCTCTGTCATTCAACATCCTGTTATGCTATGATTGGAAAAAATCTTTTTACATGGTAAAAACACAACAAAGCATCTTCAGTACACTTGCTTGCTGCTTTGACACCGAAAGCATATGGTGAAAACAGACAACGGCATAAAACTTACAGGGAGCAGAACCGTGCAAGCTAGTTTCCCAACGACTGACATGTAAGGCACAGGAGATACTGAGAATAGTCACATTAAAGAACGTGGCCATCACTTTCTTATTTAAGGTTAGTAAAGACATTTAAAAAGTGGTATTGCTGACACATATGAAAAATCAGAAGACAAATTAATACAGACACTTCACTACTGCTGCTAATATGAGAGTCAAACATAAAAATATGAAATTTGTGAAGCATAAATAGAAGTTAAAAAACAGGGAGATAATGGCTAATTTACAGTAAACTTCAGGAGAGCAGAAACCATGCCTGTTTAATCTACTAACATATACCTAGCACTTAGCAGAGTGTCTGGTTAGCAAATGTCTAATATTTTTGAATAAATGAATGAAGTACTGGATACTGGCCAGTTGCTTTTCTTGAATTAGGAAAAAACTGGTAAAAAGCATGAGATGGAAAACCCAATCAGAAATATGGCAAAACAAATCTGTACTTTTCAATAAAGGCATTTCATTTAAAGTTGAATGTTTATTTTGGTACCTTAGATTATTACTCACATTAGGACATTCATAAATAAGGAAAAGATCATTTGTTAGATTAAATTTCCTGATTTCTGATTTGGAAACTATGGTAACCATACCTGAAAATTGTTTGGAGAGAACACAATACCAATAACAAAGAGTTTTAATAAACTGCAGAAGATATAAAACCATAAGCAGAAATGATGGTAAGTCAGAGGTTAATTTAGAAAGAATGGCATCAATAACAGATACAGATCATTAGAGGCACAGTGCATGAAAACAGAACCATAGGCGATTAATGTTAAATGTCAGGTGACAATGTACAAGTAGAGTCATATTAGAATTATCTTTTAATAGCAAGTCTCAAGATCAGAAAGCTGTAGGGAAATTTTAGGAGAAAAAAAAAATTTCTTTTCAAAAGAAATTCATACTTTCTGTCTATTTTTATGTGTCTATCTAGGAAGTCAGTTAAGAATAGTGTCACTTAGAATAACACTTGTAAAAAAGAAAAGCAACCAAAAGAATAAAGCATATTTTAAAAACTGAAAGGTAACAGTTCTAGGTTTGTTCTCTTAAAATTGAGGGCAAAACATGAGACAAAGTGGAATACAGTGGAGAAAAGAAGGTATGATGACCCTTCAAATAATAAAGGGTTAGCACTGGAAATACCATATGCAGGGTACTGGGAACACACAGAGTTCAAGTTACCTCTGGACACCACTTAGCTTGTGTAGCAGCAAAAAGTAGAGTGAAAAATGGAGTGAAATGACTGGTGGGAGGCACTGGAAACCGAAGTTTAATACCAGTACCACTCCCGTTATTTCTCAAAGAAACTTCATTCAATACCTTTTGTTTTCTTAATCTTTGCTTGCAAATGACAGCAGCTATACATTTTATCTCAAGACAAATCTCCACACTCTGCCAGTTACTGGAGAAGAAACTTCAACTTTGAATGTTTCTGACTTTTCCCAATGCCTACTTATTACATAGAACTTTAGAACAGAAGGATCTTAGACCTGATAGTCTAAATACTTCAATTTGAAGAGAAGAAACAGGCAGAGTGGTCCTGTGAAGTTTATCTCAAAGTTTAATAACCCAGGTCTACTGATGTCCTAAGCTCAAAACTCCTCTTCCTTGTGATTCCAATTGTTTTACAAGTTAAGTGTTCGAAAATATATATTTTTTACATTTCCAGCTAGACTAATTAAAAGAAGACATCCTTAAATTCTCATAGAATGATAGATGTTCTGATTTCTACCTGTGTTGAAGAAAAATGTTACTTGTTCCTTTTGAATTTTATTCTGCTTAGGTAAAATCACTAACAGAATAAATTTTAATTTTATATCATTAGGCTTACTTGACACATTGGCACTACTAAGGCATTTCAGGTAAATCATTAGAAGTATGTATTGAAGGTGCTTGAAACGCCAGTCTCTACATGCTTTCTTGGTGTAATGCTGGATAACACATCTAAGTTCTAAGACGGGCTTAATTTCATAGCTAACTTAAAAATTATGTCACTTACATTAATTATAAATTTATTTTAGTTATAAAATTATGCAATAATCACTCTTGTGGAATAAACTATATTCACTATAAAAATATAGCATGATGTCTACTAAAATTTTAAAAAGGGGAAGAGTTATTTATAAGGATAATTTATCTGTGAATGCTCTGATTTCCTTTACTGTTATCATAACTTTGTTGGCTTTAAAACACATTCACATTTACAGGTATAACAAAAGCATTTCTGATAACAAACACTGTATCTTCATACCTTATGTAAGAATATTTTTATGGGAAATTAAACCATACACATGTTTTACATGTATATTTAGGAACACATAGCATTAAGATCATCTGGGATAAAAATATCCCTGACAATGCTGTACACAATGATCTTTGACCTGGAGGAAGAAATAATTCAAGCCATGCATGACCACTGTTTTAATTCCTACCACCTACAAATTTTGAGGGCTGAAAGAGAGATAGCAAACAGTCTCCAAAAATTCTAAAGTATATTAACATAATGTTTTTGTGTTTTAGAATGTGTACTTGAACATAATGAAAACCAACTGTTCTATTTAGATAATTTGGAGTACTCAGTTTAATATATGTCTTTTTATTAAAACAGATCTGGATAGTTCAATATGACTTGATATTGAATGATTACTGAAGGAATTTTGGGGGAAAACTAGTTAAACTAAAAGCAAATTACATCAGAATGGGGAAGCCGGGATGGCTCAGTGGGTTGGGCGCTCACTTTGCAGCGCTGGGGACAGAGGATCGAATCCTGGCCCCGGCCCCGTCCTGTGCAGAACCATATGCTGAACTGGGAGTTCCCCCAGTTCAGTTCTCTCTCTGTCTCTGTCTCTGTCTCTCTCTCCCTGTCAATAAATAAATAAATAAATAAATAAAACTTAAAAAAAAAAAAAATTACATCAGAATTACAGAAGCATTAAAAACACTTTACTCTCAATTTTGCTAAGTCAGAGATTTCCATTCTTCTGTTTTTATGATATACATTTCTTTGAAAATCTTTTATAGGCATAGCCTAAAATATAAAATTTGAAATATTACAGTTATTTTTATATATGCCAATCTGGACAATATCACAGGCTCTAGATTCAGATATTTAAAAAACTTTCAAGTTTATAGCCTGTATTGCAACATGGATCAGTACAGTTTCACATCCTTTTAAATATTTCAAAAGCTGAGAATGTGATTTTCTTTTTGCATTCAGGATACTATAATTACCTTAAGCAGAAATATAGTATCAAGGGTATCTCAATTAGCAAAATCAAAAAAGTATGTTTGTTTTTTAACTACCTACCCCACTTAACAATTTTAATGTTACCACTGACTGGAAGATCGTGGCCACTGTCTTTCTAGATAAGACGGAATACTTAGATGGGCCCCTTGAGAGAATCTGAATATACAGTCCTGGGTCACAGTGGCTTTAGGTTCATGAGGAGGAACAGAGAACTTAAAAGTGGTAAGACATCAGAGTCACAGAGATTATAGTGAGTAATACTACAGCTCTCACATTGAATACTGTCCTGTGTATGTCCCTGACAATAATCCAATAGGCGAGTGGTTCTCTTGTGGTGGGCTTACAAGGAGACAGACTATTTCTCAGAGCCAGACTAGGTGTGGTAGAAAAAGCAACAGGCTGGAACTTAAAAGCCGTGGATCCTCATCCTGTCCTTGCCATAGCTGTGTGACCAAGGCCGGTTATTTCAAATCTTGGCCTTAGCTCCCTAAACTGGATAACCTTTCTAGCTGTTAAGTTTCGTGATTTTAATCATTTAACATACTGCTACTGAGCACGAAGACAGCTAAAATCATGTACTTCAATTTGCCCTAGAGAATTCATTAAGCAATTCAAGGTACTTTCTGAACATAGAAAATTGCATGTATATCAAGTTCTGTATGCAAAGAAGCACACACACACACACACACACACACACACACACACACACACACGTTTTTAAAGACGTGTCTATAACGGTATCTTACAACCGTTTCTTAGACTTTCTGAAGTCACCACATTTGGTCTGCAAGTCGGAGAAGCCCCTCATGGTACACACTGAGGAGTGTGTTGCGCTAAGATTACTTGCGCTAAGAACTACACAAGCGATAGATAGAAGGAAGAGTTGTCCCATGCAACTTGGGAATACACAGCCAGTGTTACAGCCTATGTTAAGACAGGAGAATATTTAAACAGTTCTGTGTACTAGAGACGAGGTGGTGAAACATGCAACATGACAGAAAAAAATGGTTATCGGAGCAGCCCACAGAATGCAGCAAAAAGGAAATGTGTACTGAAGAGGTAAGCCATAAGGAACAGCAGAATAACACAGAGTCAACATAAACCAAAAGGTAGTGGCAGTTCAGTTTTAAAATACTTGGCAATAAATTTATGAACCAATAAGCAATGCCTGAAGTGTAGGAACAAGGATGGGGTAATAAGAAAAATGTCTTTTTTTTTTTTTATCTTCAGCCTATGCACATTCGTACCACAGGTATGACCATCACCGCCACATCCACTGATCAGGACAGAGATGGAAATGTGAACAAAGTGGAGGGAAGCAGAGCAAAGAGAAGACAGGAGGAATAAAGGAGTGAAAATAAGTAACATGGAAAGTCCTTGGGTCTTGTACAGTGGGAGGCGTAACAGGAAAGAGGTCAGGCTGCACACCCGCTTCCCATCTATCCCTAACTCAGGCCTCAGGGCTCACTGAGACGCTGACGGCGGGTAACAGATCTCCACGTCTTTCCACAGCCGGCCAGGTCAGCCACACCCTTCTAACACGAGGCTGATTGTGAAGTATCGACACCATGTTCACAGGACACACAGATATGTCTCAGTACTCCTGGATCACACGGATTCTCATTGGCCTCAGCTCTGAATATGAAGTACATACACACACAAGTTTGCCAGAAGCAATTAAATTCTGGAGCGGAACAGCAGTTTGTAAAGCTTATGCTCAATGGCAGCTGATCACTCTAGTTACATGAATAAACAGTGCTTTATGAGATGATGCTCACAGCCAGCTAAATGTCTACAGCCCACGTCAGCCCGTATGTGCTCAGTGATTACCTCCCAAGTCCGTCTTCTTCCACTGAAATAAATCGTGGGTTAGTTCCACCTGCCCCAACCATAAACAGATTTAACTTTTAAAAGTATATGTAAGGTATTGGAGACATTTCAAAATAAATAGAAAAAAAAAAAAGGGTAAAATATTGATCATTTCATGTAGCTCTGAAAGGAGAATAAAGAATACATCAACTGCTTTTCTTCAGCATCCTAAGGGCTTTGAATAAGGTGAGGATATTTAAAAGTTAAGCACATGCTTTCAGAAGCACACCATTAATTCCTATTATTTAAACCAGATCATAAATCCTAATCTAATTTTGATAGGCCAGTTCAGATTTCTCACCTAGACAATTAAAACTCCTAAATCAGTTCAATATACCTCTAATTTTGAAATCACTCATTTGTTCCAGGACATTAACTGGAAGTGTATATAACTTTTGAATTTTCTATTTACTAAGCTAAATAAAAAAAGTGTTACAGGAAAAAATCCTCTCTACAGTAACCTTTCTGTTGAGTATTTTAGGAAGCTACACTGGAGATTTATTTTAAAAGGAATCTCAAAACATAAAATAAATGCGCTAATATAAAAAGTCTGTACCCAATTTACCTGAAGGAGAGCCATGGGCTGAGGTCATACTTTTGACCTTGGAGTCTGAGAGTCGAGAGATACTGTTGGCTCTAATTCTAGGAGAAAACTTATCTGAAGGTACTAATCGGGCCCCGCTTCGAATGACGGCTTCCGCGGTCCGGGAAGAGGCACTACTTCTAGAGATGGTCGCTTCGGAGTCACTGCGAGCTGACAGTGACCCAAGCCTTGTTCTACGCGGCTGGGCCAATAAATCAATCCTAGAGATGGTCCGCCTTCCTGTGGGAGGTTTGGATGTTGAACTTGTTGTGGACACTTCGGAAGCAACGGATGCTTTGTCAGCATCAGCCAGTTCACTGTCTGAAGCGTCCCCAAGTCGCGCTCTGCGCAGGAGGGAGGTCCTGGTGGGCCGGGGCCGGGGAAGAGTGGTGGACTTGGTGGAGGAGCCCAGCGCCACCGGCGAACCCTTAGCTTTAGTCACCTTACTGCCGTCCAGTTTGGAATGTGCCAGCTCGTCAGCTGAGGTGAGCGGAGTCCTTCCATGAGGTTTACAGGAGTAGGTTTCCTGATCGGACGACAGGATGTCAGAGATGGCAGAATGAGGTACGCTAGAGGTCTGGTCGTCGTCCGTGAGGTCTACCGAAGGCTGTCTTCTCCCGCTGGCCTGCACGAATTTCCGGCCCTCGGCTCTTGAGCCTACATCTGTGGACCGACTCTTGGTTTTCTTTTCCACTTTCTCCCTAGCACCGGATGCCGATGACCTGGTAGCATCTTTGGAAGGAGAGCCTGTGGAGCACCTATCTTTATAGAGACTAGTGAAACTCTTGCGCTTTTGGGTTGACTTTCTTTCAGTCTCTCCAGTCACCAGACTGATCGTACTGGCTGTGTCCACATCGGATTCGGGAGAAATGGAGTTGTCTCTATTGTAACTGGGAGTATCTGGGCCTTCATCAGTTTTATTATCTTCACGCAGTTTCGCTTCTAGAAAAGCCATGACTGCTTCTGTGTCTTTCAGAATCAGGGTTGTGTCCATGCTGGAGTCAGTGCCCATGGAGTCACTTCTTTCTCGAAGCTGGCCGGCAGAGGCTAAGGTGGCGGGAGGGGCTGCAGACGACGTCTGCTTATCTATGTGGGGAATGAGCTCTATGGGGATGTTCGGGCTGGGCTTTTCTATAGTGAAGCTTCCCTGGCGCACCAACGGCTTCGAGGACTCCTTCTTGTCTCCTCCCTTTGAAGTGTGACTTTTCAGAAGGTCCTCAGCTTTTCTTCGCTTGCCCTCATTTTGCATCAACCTTTCTCCTCCTCTGCTTGCAGAATGTCCCGGAATTTTTTCTTGAGGTTGTGACTCTTGTTTAAAAGATTCGTCTCTACATCTCTCTATCTGACTCGAAACATTTTTTGAAGATAATTTAGAAGGTGCCCACTGCGCCGGCTCCTTTGCTTCTTGTTGCTGAATTTTGGCCAATGTTTGCTTTACCAAAGCAGCTTCCTTCTCAGGCTCCCTCTTCTCCTTCCCGGAAGCGCCGCCCAAGTGCAGCAGCACTCTGTCCTCTCCCGCAGCTGTCAGAGGCTCCCCGTTGACGGCCCTGTGCACTCTGCTCAGGGCTCTGTCGGCGTCTTTCTGGTACCCCCGTGCAGCCGCTTCTTTCTCCTGCAGCTCTGTGTCTTGCTTTTCTCCTATCTCTGACCTCTGTGCCAGCCCCTTTGCTCTGCAGCTCTCCAGAGCCTTCTCTTCACTCGGGAGCTGGGGAAGCGTCCGTCTCCTCCGCTCTCCCTGACTAGCCAGGGAAGTGGCCGAGCTAGCGCTTCTCAGGGAAATGCCAGATTCGCTGATCTCTGTATCTGTACGAGAACCACACAGAGGGAGATTATTAGGGCAAAACTAAAAAGGGTACTGCATTACATTAGATTCTGAAATGTAAGCTAAGAAATGGCTTCAGTATACAAAAAACCCCAACAAACTCTGAATGAAGAAGCCAGCATTGTTACAGTCATTTAAAAAGCCAATGCAATACTAAGTGCACAGACAAGAAGTCAGGAAAGCAAACACTCTGAGATGAAATTAAGAGTCATTCGATTGAAAACCTATGTCTACAGTTCCCTTTTGTTCTAATGTAAGTTCACTATGTTCATTCTTGCTTCTGTGACTTATCCCATTCTCTAAGTTTTGCTCAAGACAACAGACTTTAGTAGTTTATAGAATTGCAGAGAATGCTTAATAAACAATGCTTATTTGCTATACTTTCAATTACATAGTAAATAACAGTATACCTTAAAAAAAAAAAAAGCATTATTATCTACCTGAAAGAATGACAAGCTGGATTTCCTAAGTAAAACAGAAAATACAAGACTTTTCTAAAAATCAAATTCAAAGCTGATTAAAATTATTTGTTTTAATTATAAGTATGAAAAAAGGTGACAGACAGGACTTGTCATAATTTTACAAACAGGGGAATTTTAAATTATGGTCGTCTGGTATATTAAGACCTCCTATAGAAATACATGATCACTTTCCCCTTTTCAAATAAGTATGCACCAGTGACAAAATACATACTTTAAATTTTCCATGTGAGAGAACCTGAGACTACTTAAGGAATATTTTCCTAAAAAAATGTTTCTAGATAAAAACGGACACACCTTTTCATAGAAATATAAATTAACAGATAAAGAAAGCATCCTAGTCTTTTGAAGGCAAGTGGGAAAAAGATGCTAGATATAGCTTCTCTAGGTCTTTTTTTCCTTTGCAATTCTGAAAGTTTAGCATTTAAATTTCAAAGCAATACAATGGTTATGAAGCAAAAAAATATTTACTAAACTTACTAATTTAGCAAATAACCATGTGATCTAATTTTATGTCTGTCTTAACTCCTTAGTGGTACTTAAAACATCTGAAATGTTTTATCCATTTTACCTTTTTGTTTTCTTCTAGCATTTCTTACAATATCCTGCTCCTAACACACACTCAATGAATGTTTAACAAACACTTTAGACTGAAGTGGACTTATCAGCTTATCTGAATAAATTCATTTAGAGCATGAAGTAGGAAAAGAGATAATGAAGGCTAAGCAGTCTATTTCTTATAACATGGGTATAATTTTGCTCTCTGAAGCTAATACTAATTTTTTAGTGGACTGTTTTGGAAATGTATTCAACTCTTCTGTCTGGTTTGTTTCCCAAACAATAATTAGCTTCTGTGAACCAACCTGCAAATCAGTTTGTCTTTCCGAAGACTTCTGATAATACTATCAATTACTTCTATAATTTCTGATTAATAAATGATACAGCTTTTCTAGTAGATTGTCATGTACCTTGCTCAAGTAATTGCCATCTATTGTTTACAAAAATCTTAAACCATATTTTTGGGGTGCTATAAGCCAGAGACAAAATAAATTTTCATTTCTATTCCTAATGATAACATAATTAAGAAAACAGATAAGAAGCCCCATGTAAGTTCTCTTTGATGGTCTTATTTTTAATTAAGAATGTAATTACTTGGATCTAATATCATTAGAAGCATATAATTTTAAGAAACTATTTCAGTTCACAGAAATATAATCTAAAGGTAATAAAAATCACATTACATAGATTTGCAAAAGATATATTAAGTAAATGCTTTTTTACAGAATGTATGGCACAAAGTGGCATTTGAATATTTGTTCTATTAACGAATTGGATAATTTGAGATTGTGTTAGTCTTATTTTTCATTTTTCATGTCTTACATAAATTTGTGTATATTATGTATTTCATCTATAAATTATCTCTATCATCAGTTAGTTTAAATATCTGCAGTAGTGAAAATAAAATTACATATGTAGCAGAGGTTTAATTTACTTCTCACACAGGGCTGTCCAGAAAGCACCCTGCCATGTAATATGAAAAGCAGAAGCATTTATGCTGGATTTTTTCTACACAGCCCTCATACAGATTTAGTTTGTTTTTTAAAAACTGATGTATGATTCAGACACACACACAGAAAAGAAAATACCATTCTCTAAAGAAACAGGTACAGACAATTCCATTAGCCGTTCTTCTGGGTCATGCCTTGTATGATTAGCAGCCAAACTGGCCCACTGTGACACCCAGCGCTTGCTTCCAGATGAAGATGTACCTCCCTGGAGGAGAAAAATGGGACAAAACAACACAGCCTGGTCAAATCTGATTCTTATGAAAGAGAATACGATTTAGTCACATCAACCTGTCATACAAACCAATACTTACAACTCATACTGTTTTATTATCATTTATTAAATTTCCTCATATACAATATTCTCTAGGTACCACTTCTAACTCCCTTTACTATGAATGTAATATAATTTTCTCAATTTATTAATGGCTGAGAATGGTACTAAAATAAACTCCTGGAACTTAACATTTACTGCTGCTGAATGACTTGGGTGAGTTACACAGATTTGTGGGGACAACAGTGGAGTTAGGTCTACTCTCTTTTATGGAACAGGGAGAGTGTCTACAGGTCTATTCCAAAATTGTCCTCTATCCCTCCAAATGTTTCTAGGAATCAGACTGATACAAGAGTCTCAAGGAACATGATATCTGCCAGGTCATGTCTTTAGGGATTTAAAAAACAAACCAAAAAACGCTTTCCACTTCTTTCTGTAACACTCTGATATTTTCAGGAAGAGCTAGAGATCATAACTGTTAGGAAGAGCTAGAGATCATAACTGTTAGGAATTTTCTATAACCAGTTAGAACCTAGACCTGCCTTAAACCTATCCTTAAAGCAAGTGCTCTGTGAGCCCTTAGAGTCAGGTGTGAAATGGAATTTAATGCACTTTGTGGTTCCACAGACTTAAGGACATATAATGGTAATTCTTAAGACCAGGGCCAGCTAGGCATTTATAATAGAAAAGCTAGGGTAGAGAAAAATGGTTTCCTCACAGCAAACACCCAAGCCAAGGCTTAGTATTGAAACTGGGATGACAACTAAGGAATAGAAAGCCATGACCAAAAATTTATTTTGAATTACTCAAAAACAATACTTTATTAAGAGTGTCAGATTTACTGTATCAATAGTGACAAGCTAGAAATTGATGAAGTAACTATTTCATACAGACTGTTGACTGTATGAGACCAAGAATAATAGATAAAAATAGTATGTATACATGACATATATATTATACAATGAAGCCTAAGAATACCAAAGCCTGCTGAATCCTTGAATTGTCCTTCAAGAATTCGTGGTAACTGCCTGCAGTGCAGAGTAGTGAAGGCGTCCCACAGCCATCACACCATGCTAGGAAAAGCACTACAGAACGGGACACACTTACATAAAGCCAGCCATTCTGTGACACTGGTCTAATGGCCTCGTTAGGTGACTCCTTCAAAGGCGGGTATACTGGGGTTATATATAAATTTTACTTGGCGTAGGTTGAGGGGATAGAAAGGAGAAGAGGAAGTCAAGTTCACATTCACCAGAACCCTTCCCTAGATTTATCAGGATACCAAAACATTCCCTCAAATAAGTATCGCTTCTGATAAGTAAATTAAGCATCCTGTAAAATAGAAACCAGAATAAAAATGCTCTAAGATCAAGGAGAAAAAAATAATACTAAAATACAATCATTGCTTTGACAGTTTTCAGGAAATGGCTGACCCTGAACAAACAATTTTAGCATATGCTTACCTATTATTTACATTTCATGCGGATAGTAACACTTGGTGTGTGGTTTGCCCTGTTTATGTTTTGTGTGCATTTGCCATTTGTGTGCTTTACAGGGACTCTCTCCTAAGAGGCAGCACAGCGCAATGCAGATGTGGACGAGTTAGGAGGTCAAGGCTGCGTTAATACGGTTCAAATTCTGGCTCCAAAGGCCCTCGTTTTAAGACCTTGGCCACATTAATCACTACACACCACCGTTTCCTTCTTTGTAAACTAGTACACAGAAAGCTTCCATTGAATTTAGTTCTTATTATTTGAATGAATTATAATACATCAGTTACCTGCAATACTAGAGATTGCTTTCTGACACATCAGTGTGGAATGAAATTCTAAGATCATTTCCGGAAGGGGAATGAACATTTTGTTAAATGTATAAATCTGAGACAATTACCATGCTGAGTGTTTCATAGACCTTGTTAAACTCCCTGTAACCAGGTTTTATTAACAATACCATGTGAAGAGAGGACAGTGAACACGAGAGGGGAAGGGACTGAGGCACAGGCACTCAGCTAGAGGTGGCAGCCTCTCAGTCTGCACGTCTCGGCCACACCATACTGAGGCTACACCTATCCTAACCAAGCCAGCTGCAGCAGGTCCACAGTGCTCTAACTACACTTTCTGGGCTGCAGCGGCACTCAGTGAGGTTTATAAGTTCTGTCTGTCAGGGCCCAGCTCGCACATGTTTCCTGGCATGACAGGTCTTCCCCTTCCAAATACATGAGCTCCCAGCAAGCGTGAGCAAGCAGAGAACAGCTTTTTGTGGTATCTCGTAGAGCCAATTGGAGCAGCGAGCATAGAGCTCATTAACTGCTTAGACTTCATTTTCCCTCATTGACAAAAGATATTAATTTAAAAGAACATAGTAAAAACTGAAATGAAATTGCTGCAAAAATAGCTTTAGGTTTTCATTAGACACAAATAATCTGTGAGAATTTAGATTTCAGAAGTATTACACAAGGGGACGCATCAACTTCAAATAATCGCAAATGATAACCATGTATGTTTTATGCGTGCAGAAAGTGCGAGGAAGGCTTGTATACCTCTGAGTTGTGAAACCCAGGCGTACCCAGAGGCCTTCTTTCTTCCATTACTACTGCGGCGGAACTGAGGGCCCCGTCTCTTCTCAGGTCTTTATGTTTTTCATCGATAACAGGCCTATTATAATCCTGATTGTCATCTACTCCAAACACCTAGGAGGAGAAACGTCAGATTTGTATGTGAATATTTTCATAATGTCAAAGGCAAATAAAGATCTCTAAATCGACTTCTATTGAAATTCTTTTCAAGCGTGAGAGAAAATCTGTGTCATGACAAGGTGACATCCCAATGGAAGAAGAGCTGGAGAGGAAACCAGAGCTGTGGCAGCTCACCCAAACCTAACTGTCCTTTCTTCCTTTTTTAATATTTAGCAAGAGTACCGTTTAACAAATAAGAAGTATTCAGGGCATTAATTGTTAAAAGATGCCGATGGTAAAAACTGTAAAAATGCAGATTTACGAAAGTATCACTTCAACCCATTTGTAGCTTGTCTCTGCTCTATTATTTTTGAGAAGCATGCTAGAGAACTATAAATGTATGACTGATTTTATGTGTTTCTTCCCAAACAAATACTCAACATTTACATAGATGGGTTAAATGCATACATAATTTTCTAAGTTCCCGAATAACAGACTTTAATGGATGATCTTTGTACCGGGTATGGCATCATTCTTCAACTACATTTGCCCCCAGATCACTCCAAGGCCTTTGTCTGAAATGCAGATTTCTGGGTCTGCTCACACAGAACAGCACTCTGAATAAGCAGATTGTCTGTGGCAAACACTCCCGAAACATTTTAAATATAGAGACCAGCAATCATGTGCTGTTAAGGGCAGGCCAAGTCTTCCTCACGTCCTGGCTGGTTACAGGCCCTGACTTCGCCCAAGAGGCTGGAGCAAGGTTGTAACTACACAAACCTGACCGCTCCAGCATCTCTTCTTTGTTCCCAGTGCACATTACTCACAGGAATTAGTCATGGCTCCAATTGTCATCACAATCAAGAAAAATACTACGTGTTTGATCGAATCAGTACTTTGTAGAAAGGAGCTTCATAACATAATAATATTTCATTTATTAAAAGGGAAAAATACCTTTGTTTAAACATTTTCTAGAAAACTTTTTAATGATCATATATATATATATATCTGATAAATTCTTAAGTCCTTATTTAGTAAGGTAGATAGCAGATTTTCAAAACAACTAAAATTTGGGAATTTTACCACTAGAGGGCCTTATTACTTAACATTTCATTCAAATATAACTAGTTTTCAAGAATTATGATTTAATAGTCTTTGTTGAAGCACTCTTAGCCTTTGAATTATCTTTAAGAGCAAATTGTATATTAACTTTAAATCAAATATGAATTTTAATACAAGGAAGTACAGCATGTTCTGATAGGAACAAAAACATACCTGCTTCCTTGTGCTAACCATTAGAATTAGCAAATTTAACAAAAACAAGCATTAAAAAATACTTAGTATACTTTATGTGCTCTGCCTTTAAACCCACTTGTACAGAAGGCAAATTAGAGCTACGAAGTTATTTGTAACTGTCATAAAATAAAAATTTCTTACTTAGGTAATTGAACTCCACATCTCCTACAGTTTATCTCCTTTTCATAATTACTATTCGGAAAAAAATCTAATTAAAGTTTGGAAGTAAAAGATAGAAATAATGGTAAGAGATGATTAATTCTACCCTGTATCTCTTTGGCATGTTAATTTGAAAATTACCTTAAGTGATTTTCTGATTTGGTGATATTTAATTCTAATCCATACTCAAAAATCTTAAGTTTGAAAGTAAAAGAAAGAAATAACCAGAAGTGATGATTATTTCCACCCTGAATCTCTTTGGCATGTTAATTTACAAACTACCTAAGAGATTTTGTGATTTGGTGATACTTAATTCTAATCCATACTCGAACTGGACTACCAAACCTTGATTTCCTCAAACATCTAAAGTACCAGCAGTTTCAAATAAAATATAAAACAATCTTTCCAAATCACTTCTGACACTATTTTAAAATGATAACGAAAGACACACACAAAATAGTAGTGCGTTTAGAGAAAGGGAGCTGAAGTTGTACAGAAATACTCAGATGACATCCTACAGATTTTTCTTAGAGCACGAGAGATAGCTATATGTGTATCTGTCAGCGAAGTAACACGTATTGTCAACCAAGTGCTAGAGCCCGAGGTTCCAACGCGTGGGGGAAGCAGCCTTCAGAGCACATCCCTGAACGCTTGCAGTGCTTGAAAAACGGACACAGCAACAAGCCCAGTTTGCTGTCTATAGCACCACTTTCATGGCCAGGCACAAAAACATCTATTGGTGACACATTCATGTGAAAACAAAGAGGACGTAACGAGCTCATACTGGCTATTACTTTAAAGGTGCTGTACCCTTCACATGTAGAAGAGCACACACCACCTGACATACAACCTAATAGTTGGACAGACCTTGAGAACAGCTCAAAGTAAAGGCCAAGCCCCCTACATGGTCTCATTTCTCATTCTAGATTTTGTCTTGAGGTGATTTCATCTACCTCCAGGGCTTCACTTCAATCGCCAACGATAGGCAGCTGTGTGCCCGACCCTCTGCCATCTCTGCTCCTAAAAGGCTCCTGGGCATTTCGAACGCAGTGAGTCACCCAGGCTCTGGTGTCTCTCTTCCTCTGCACTCTGCCTTGGACTCTCAAACCCCCAACTTCACAGAAATGGTGCAACATCTGGGTCTTCCACTCAGCTAGGGACTTTTTAGACTGGACGTTGATCGTGGGGGAGTGAGACTAGATACCTCCCTTATATGCTTCTTCTCTAACAGATCCCTGCACACCAAGCGTGTGTAAGTTTCTAATGATTTTCCAGGGAGGAGTAAAAGGAAGGAGAGGTATGGCAAGAGGACATTTCTTTTTGAACCTGTACTGTCTGAACTCTCTGGGCCGGCAGGTGTTTGAAGAGAACTCATTTATCTTAAGGGCAGGAAGTGGCTTTCATGTGCTCCCTTCTATAGCTCCCTTAGTCCAGGTAGATGTAAGTCTATTTTGGGGCGTGATCTGTGTGACCCCTACTATGCAAGGCCTCTAGGTTAAGGGTAAGGAGATAGCACCTGACTCACTATCCCATTCCAAAAATCATGGAACATGCTCTCCGTCTTTTCCTTTGTGTATGTCATATCTGGCATCTCACTTTGGAATTTCTCATCATTCTCTCAGTGGCTAAACAATTTTAACAACCTGTTACTCACTTATGGCACTCACGATTGATCTGTGGGCTACTGTGCTAGTCATCATAGAGGATTTAAAAATATACAGTCGGTCCTATGTATCCATGGGTTCCACACCCCCAGATTCAACCAACTGAAGATTGAAAATATTAAAAACAAAAATTCTGTTGCTGACCTGTTTTATGTAGTTAGGTGAACAATGGTTGCATCTATACCGAAATGTATGGACTTTTATTTTCTTGTTCTTACTCCCTAAACTCAGTAGTGCTTACTCAAATACTTTGTTATACTGTATTGCAATGTAATGCCTACATTGTCTTAGGTATTAAAAGTAATCTAGAAATGATTTAAAGTATATGGGAGGATGTATGGCGGTTACACACAAATGCTATGTCATTTATATATGGGACTTGAGCATCCTTGGGTTTGGTTCTGCAAAGGGTCCTGGAACCCATCCCTGCTGACACCATGCGATGATGGTATGACAGTCCTTGCTCCTTCAGGTCTAACACAGGAGCTTGTGAAAAAGAAAAGAGAGAACATACCTGAACCAGGCAGGGGTAGGTACCCTGTAGTTAAAACAGTGTTTCTGTAAGAACCAAGCTACATTTTTAGGTTTTAGTTTTAAATTGAAACACCTAAGTATTCTTCAAATAATGAAGAACTGGAATGTACAATACAAACCAAGCCTATGAAAAGTATGACTGTCTTTTTCACTAGTGTTTTATCAGCACAGTCACTATTACTTAAGAGCTTGGGATGCACAAAACGCACCCCGTTTCTAACTGTGAGAAGGGGTGAGGGGAGCCGTGGTTCATCCGACTAAAGAACCACGGGCCACCGCTCAGGGGGGTGGACGTTAAGCCCACTGAACACCTGAAATGAGAGGTCCCATCACACTTGGTAACATCAAACACCGCAGTGCTGATTATGACCGAACAGAGCAGCGTGAAAAGGGACAAGAGGAGGAGGGAAGACTCAGGCATAGAAATACAGGGACACAAATGCAGACCAAAATGGTATTCAACAGCAATAGTCCTTAATGGATTAGCTGAACATTTTCCAAATATCTGAAACTCAGCATTCATTTTTCCACCAGAACGAGGAATGTAACGGCAGGTTACACCTCATGCCGCTGAGGCTCTACCTTAAAATAGCCGGAGAGTAAGTACTGCGCTAGTGCATCAGTCATATCAAAAGTGTCTACATAAGATGCAGTCACTTCCAACCGCAGGGGACCGGATGCTTCTGCAGTGAGCAGGGACCCCTGGGTGAGGAGGGCAGCCCCCTTCCTACCAGTTCAGATCCACAGCTGAGGTTTCTACAGCCCATGAAAATCACCTGACACATAATCCCTGTAAGAACTACGCAGAATCACACATTTTAAACTACATATTTTAACAAGTTATTTTAGGATCAAGATATAAACTATTGTCCCATGCAGGAAACAAGATCAGGATGATTTAATAGAAGGGAATGTTTTTATATTTGTAATTTTCCATGAAATTCTAATTTCACTTTTAAAAGAAAAAAAAAATCCCTTAAAATTCAGTGGTATAAAAAGTTCTAGATGTTTAACACAAGATTCCATATTTGTAGTAAGCGTTTAAATTTAAAATTTAGACAGAATTGATAGAAAAAGAACACAGAATGGAGGTAGGAAAGACACTTTGCAATTTATCACGGTATATAAATGCTCACACCAGCACTATTCACAATAGCCAAAAGGGGGATATGCCCACTGTCCATGAGGGGATGGGTGACTACAGGAAAGTGGTCGATCCACACAGAGGTATGTTCTCCAGTTGTAAAACGGCAGGAAGGGCTGACACGTGCTACAACACGGATGAGCCTTGAAAACATTACGGTACTCTAAGTGAAAGCGGTCAGGCCCAAGAGGTCACACGCTGTGTGACTCTATTTCTGACATGTCCAGCATAAACAAATCCGTAGGCACAGGAAGCAGGACCAGCGGCTGTCAGGGGCAGAGGGAGGGGAAATGGAAGGGACTGCTTAATGGGTATGGGATTTCTTTTGGGGGCGACTAAAATGTCCAGGAATCAGATAGTGCTGATGGTTGCACAACTCTGTGAATGCATAAAGCCAACAAGCTGTAAACTTTAAATGGCTAAAATGATAAATGTTATGTGAATTTAACCTCGTATTTTTTTTTTTTAAGGTCCCAGCTGGCTTTATTTTTTTTCTTCAAACCTCTCTCTGGGTAAACATATGGTCTCAAATGTATGCCCTCTCCCTGAATCTATCCTGTGTCCTTGATTCTTCCCCTTCCTTAGGAGCATTATATTCACAATCTCTTCCCTTTTCTATCACTGTTGAGCACTCTTTTATTAGACACTTGTTTATTATCTTCAAATTATGCTCAAGTCTCATCTAATGTTTCTATAGTTAAAATGTCCAAATTTTCTCCTCTTCATGGCTCATTTCCTTGTCATACATTCCTTCCTTTCACTAAAATCTGTCTGCATCTGTCTGCTCAGTGATAACAGTCGAACCCTTTCCTTGCCAAGAAGATTTTTAGATGCTAAGTCATCAATCAGTTCAGTATTGCTAGAAACTCATGGGGGGCTCTTAGTCTTCTGCTGCTAATCAAGGCAATTAACCTAAAATGTACACGTGTCTTCTGACACAACTTAAATTCTTTGGCAGCTTTCATACTTAATGATTACAAAGTTAAGCTCATACAAGATTTTAAATTATACATTTTAACAAGTTACTTTAGGATGAAGATATAAACTAGTTTCAACATATAAAAACACAGGAAAACCTGTTTGTAGAGGCCCTGGTTGAATTTGATCAACGTATAAATTCATCAAAATAAACCATATACAAATACTGACAAAAATGAAAAAGTGTATCATAAATTTTTCTTCTCTGTCATTCAAGAGATATATTGTCTTCTACATGCCAGGCACTGTTCTAGGCACGAGAAATACTTTAGTGATCAAGACAAATAGGATCATTCTAGAAAGCACAGAAAATAAACTAGCTAGCAGTGAGTTCTACACAGGAAATAAAACATGGTAATCTAACAGAGATACTATAAAAGGTAAATGCTGGGGTGACTTTAGACAGATAGTTAGACAAAGCCTCCAAAAGTTATGAGAAGGCGCTAGGCAAGTAAAGTACTGAAGGAAGAGCTTACTAGACTGAGGACAAAGGAAATGGGAAGCCTCTTAAGTCGGAAAATAAGTGTCACATAATAATAATAAAACGTGGGCCAACTATTAAATGTGAAGCTTCTGACAGACAAAAGGTGAGGGAGGGTTCCCCCCGTGAGCTTTGGGAACTAACATCCCAGGAAAGGGTCCCCTACACCTAAGAAGGGTGAGACAGCAAACCACATGTCCTTGGCCCGCAGCAGGGGGTTTTGATGGAGAGGCAGCTGGTCCAATGCGCTCTCTAGGTTGAGGGGAAGGTCAGAGAAGGGAGGGCTGGGCAGACTATTACTATGGAAGAAATGACCTTTCATCCAGGCAGTCAACAGCACTTTGCTAGTACAGCACACCTCCATGTAAGCTCAGATGTAAAACTTAAGAGGTCTTTATAAATAATAGGCATTTGTGTTAATACTGCAAGAGGTTAAGTTTGGGGACAATGCATTAAAATAAGATTACCTATTGACAAACGCACAGCATAAAAATTCAAACCAAAATGCTGGAATCCCGTAACTTGGGGGTTGGGGAAGACATCTCTATCCTTTAACTATTATACAAGCAGCACAGAAAAGCGAAGATCAGACATTTCAGCCTGGTCACCTCTTTTGGTCCTATTTGAACTATAGGCAACTTCTTCTAAGTTAAGATGCCAATGTGTGTTTTGCTTATGGTATTTTCCTTAGGCCCTGGAATACAAGGTGTATTGGGAAGCCTAAAAAGTCCCTGAAGAGCTCATCATACTTAGTGTATCATGTGATACTGTTGCTTACTTCTTTTGATGTTTGTTTTTGGCTCCAACATGTTATTTTCTCGTTTTTCTCTTATTCCTGATTCTTTTTCACCTTTCGTTCACTCTGGTTCCTTTGTCCACCAGTGTTGGTGTTACTAAGAATTTCACACTCGGCCTCCTCTCACTCTATACATTCTTTCTAGGTGAACTCATCTATTACTTTGCATTCAGCTACTCGCTAACCATTTCCAAGTCAGTTATTTCAGCCCAGATTTCTTACCTAAGATCCAGACATTTATATTCAACTGGCAGTTGGACCTGTCAGCAGCTTTTTAATTGCCCCTCTGCTTCTGCCCTTTCCAATTTTTCAATTCTTTCCTCACACTTCTGACAGTGATTAGATCACTGCTCCACTTAAGTTTTCAGTGACTCCCCACTGCCTTCAGCATTAAAGAGTCCAGAGTCCTTGGTATCATACAAAGGGCCATTCGTACCTGGTCCCATCTCCTTTCTCTAGAAGTAACAGCGGGCCTGTGCCCACGCCCTCCACCCTCCTGAGCTCCACATGGACAGCCCACTGCCCCACGCCTGCTACGGGATTAATGCCACCTGCTCCAGAATGAGCTCCGCTGGCAGTCACATTCCGTTTTCACCGAGAACATGTAAAATGCCAGGCACTAGCCATCGCAAAGTTCCTGCAGTCATGGAGTTTACATTGTGTGAGTGTGGGTGTGGGTGTTATGTGTGTGTTGGGGTGGGGGGGGGGGAGTGGGGCAGTGGATAAATAGGAAACTCTAAGTAAGTAGTGATAAAGCTTATGATTAAAACAAAACGCGCTGATTTGACAGTGACAAGACTGCCCAGCTGAAGACTCCTCTGAGGACAGGGTGTTTAACCTGAGAGCTCCCCTTGGAAGCTACTGGGGCCCCTTCAACAGCTTACGTCCATCAGAGCATTCACCGCACTATTTTTAATTCAAATGTTTTGCTTGTGTAGCTCCATCCTTCTACGTTCTCATTTCTTGAAGGGAAGAACTCTGCTTCTTCTCAATTTGGATGTCTCTCTCCAAACACAAAGGCTGGCAAGTAGTGGACGCTGAATAAAAATTACTAAATGAATAAATCAATGAAATGAACCAGCTCTCACATGATGGACTGCAAAAGGAAAGAGACCACACAAAACTTTCCCGGAGCAGACGGACAGGGCTGATGGCACCCACACCCCCAACTGTAAACGGGAGAGTAGGTGACGCCGCTCCCCCAGCCTGCATGGACTCCTCCCGAAGGCCTCCCGAGGCGTTTGTGGTTTCTTGTCTTCTTCAGACCTTTGACTCCTGCTGCCAGGCTGGGTTCCCCGGAGCCTGACCTCAGGCAGCCGGGCTCTGCCTTTAGCTTTGACCACAGCTGCAAGAATCTCAGCCTTCTCTTTAGCAAGAGACTGTAGTGATGGTCTCAGCTTTGTTTTCAGGTTCACGCAAACCAAGAGTAACTCTGAATCACCTTCTCAGTCACCTACGCCATGACTCCCTGAAGTGAATCCTGCTTTAAATACTGCTTTTCTCTATCCCTAGTGTACTGTAGCCAGGAAATTTGTCATGGAACTGGGCCCTTTTTGAGAATGAGAAACTGATGCTTTGATAGTTTCACACAGCAGGTGGGCAGCGGGCTCCATGTCCCCTGCTCTGCCCTGCAGTTTCCTAAGGAGTCCCGTCTGCTACGAGGTCGGGCTCTCAGTTCTGCTGCTGGGCCGGGCTGCCGCCTTGCCCTGGAGGCTCTGCAGGCTTCAGACTGGACCCCTTTTGTGTGGAAAGCTCTCCAGGACTCATCAGCGATGTGCAGAGAGCCACGTGTAGAAACTCTCATAAGCTCATTAATGTAGCTAACATTTACAGACCTCTTCTTATAAAATAGGAACTGTGGTAAGAAGTATATTTATTTTATTGAATTCTTTTCATACTAGTGAAATGTCTTCTATTTTAGAGCAAAAAGACACAGAGGCTTAAAGGGGTTAGTTTTACTCAAGGGCACATATCTAGTACATGCAGAGTTTATACTTAATCCCAGATGTGTCCTCCTGCAAGCGTTCATGTCCTTAAGTACTATAATATAATCCCTCACTGTAAAATCATCTCTTAACAAAGAAATAGCTACTACTTATTATAAATAAAATATCCACAAATCAAATGAAAGAATAATAGTAAAATATTAAAACTTCTTAGCATTCTGGTTTCAAAACCTATTCTTTATTTTCTATTTGATGGTATTTTAAATCTACCTGTTCTCAATAACTAGAGGGAAAATTATGAACTTTAATCTAAAAGAAACGTCACTGTCAATTCCCAATAATGAAAATAATTCAGTCACCAAGAGCCATTCTGTGCTAACACTGTGCCCACAGACTTCCTCTAATCTGATAAGAAAACGCACTTTCTTACTTACTCTACCTCTCTTATTAACAACTATCCTAACAATGAGCATATATCATCTGTTATATTTCTTAGATTAATAGGTTTCCAAAGTTTGGAGTTTTAACCTCAACAGAACTTGAGCATGTGTTCCTCAATAAATGTATGTTTAACAATTATATACATATGTCAATTAATAGATTGTGTACATTATAAAACACACTCCAAAATGGAAATAAAAACTATGAAATTAAAAGTAAACTTAAATTCTAATAATCTTCCTGAATTCCCAAGGTTCATCTTGTCTACTCTCTGAAAGACCACTCTATAAATTTATCATTTACCGTATTTTCCGGCGTATAAGATGACCAGGCGTATAAGACGACCCCCTAATTTTACAGTTAAAACATAGGTTTAGGCCTATATTCGCTGTATAAGACTACAGCCTTGGAAGTGGGGGGCAGTCTTATACAGCTAATATAGGCCTAAACCTACGTTTTAACTGTAAAATTAGGGGGTCGCCTTATACGCCCGGTCGTCTTATACGCCGGAAAATACGGTCAACAAATGCACCTCAAACATTAATATGCATATGAATCCCTGAAGATCTTGCTTTTAAAGCAGACCGACTAAGTTTAGGATGGGCCTAAGAGCCCACCTCTAAAGCTCTCAAATGATGCTAGTACTGCTCACATGCTGAGTAATAAAGAAGAGATCAATGCTTAGCAACCTATATCAAATGTAGGTTGTTATTTCTCAGGGAGTAAAAGTCAACTTTACATTATCATGAGGAAAACTGAGAAAAACTACTTTGTAACAACACAATAATCACTATACATAATAACCAATTACATCAATCAATAAGATCAAAGAACAAATCTGAAATGTAAACAATCATCACTACTGGGCATATACCCATTGAACTCTAAGTTATAAACAAACTGACTTTTTTTTCATATACTTCTTTTTTATTACCATAAGATAGCAGAGAATAGAAATTAACAAAAGAAAATAAGAACAAATAACAAATTTAATGATAAAAATATGTATTTTCATCTGCTTCTAATGTGAACTCCGTAGGCAAGAAACCTGTGGCTGACTATTATCAGCTAACATTTAGGTTTGTATTAGCAGAGTAATAGCAATCTGGTTTTGTTTGTTTTTTAGTTTTTAATAAATGCAAGGTAAGATAGGCCAAACGAAGTATACTACTTAAACATCCTATCTTAAATGTGTACAACTTTAAAAGGACAGGATTTTACCAGTGAAACACCAGCAAATTCAGAATGTAAGCACAGTAAAAGCAG
This sequence comes from Craseonycteris thonglongyai, assembly GCA_004027555.1. Lineage (NCBI taxonomy): Eukaryota > Metazoa > Chordata > Mammalia > Chiroptera > Craseonycteridae > Craseonycteris > Craseonycteris thonglongyai. The sequence goes on along the minus strand of PVKE010000747.1, from coordinate 42,548 downwards.
AAGGCATTCTGGTCTTCTTGTTGGTCTGTAGTCCCCTAACAAGATCCTAAAGTCCCGACACCACTGACTGCATGAGAACACTTGATGCCAACTCTCTAGACATTTCCGACAAATACACCACACGGAAACTAGCACCATACCCAAGTTTCAAGTGTTTACCTTGTCAATCATCTTTCTTGCTTCCACTTCCTCACTGTTGGGATTCTCTAACTCAATGGTATAAGTACCCTTGTCACTCTGGTCATCATCAATATCCTTTTCAGAAGTGGCAGCAGTAGCTTGGTTTTTTAACATTTTATCCATCTCCTGGCTGGCTCTGTGCCCGAGACTCCCTGAACTTCTGAATAGTGCAGTTTGTAGGAAGGGGACGGACAGCGGAGGCTCCTCTGATCTCTGTGTGAACAAGTTCCCATGTGGAACACCATGCCCCCCTCTGTGATGCGCAGAGCTAGTCTGTAAAGACAAAGAGACCACTTTGGCACCTGCTGTTGGAGACTCTGGTTTCTCAAGTTTTATATGTGGTGCTGAGTAGGTCGCTTCCTGACACAGGGTTCCCGTACTCTGAGTAAAAGAGTATGACCTCCTTGTTCTGGGACTGTCTTCACCAAAGAGCGCGATCATCAAAGCGGCGTGACTTACAGCGGCCTGCACTGCGTGCTTCTCCGGGGCCGGGGCCGGGGCCGTCCGCAGCGGCTTCTGCTCCGCGTGGTGGGGCCGGAGCTGCACCCCGAGCGCTGCCCGCGAGCTGCGGCGCCGCTGAGCCCCCGCGTTTTCCGAGTCGCTCTGCGTGCCGTCATCGTGCTTGTTTCCTGGACACAGAAAGAAACCCCGTAACAGAGAGGGAAGCAACACCGCGCAGAAAAGCGCTCCTTGTTTTGCCCCCTTCCCATTTTCAATCCAAAGTCACAAGTTCTTTTCATTAACAGGCTCTGCAAACTTCTGTCAACTGCAAGGATTACAGGCAAATCTCATCAGACAACACTGAGGTCCTTTATAAACAACTGAAGGCTTGTTTTTCTCCAAATTTTCACTTTACAACGATTTATCAATGTCCTAACACATGAGCAATGCTGTATCGTCTGTGACAGTCTGTATTTGCAACATTACTAAACATTAACCCTCCTTTCAAACCCTGTACCTTATTTGAGCAATCAAAAGTTTGTTTCTAGCATTAGCGAGGAAAAGCAGCCGGAGAAAGGGTGATCCCACTGAAACGCTTATCATTACACAAGAAATGAGAATAAAGATGCCATAAACATGTGATGAACCTTAACTCAGATGATGTACACCCCTTGCGTAAGTATAGGATGCATTTCCTTTTTACTAAAAGGATGCAAATTTAGTTTCCACCAATTACGATAAAACTACAAATGTCTTTCAAGTTATGAGAATTTTTGAAAATTTGCACTTGTGCTCTAAATTTGGGTGGTTTCAAAGAGTTAAATAGAGCATACTAAAAGGCCTCTCATGAAAAAGCATAGCCTATAAAATCTTATATAAATCTAAGTATCTATTGGGCAAATGACATAGTGTTAAGTATGACCATATTTGTCTCTATAAAGTACACAGAGTCATTTTAAAATATATTTGAATTTTCAAATATCATCTTTGTAACACAGTCTTTTTGCTATCCTTCATAATTCTATTAGGGATTAAATGAGAACTTCATAAAAATTACTTGATTTTTCACTGATTTACAATTCTTATTACCTAAGTAACACTAGAATAATCAATTAATTATTCCACTATTATAGCATGAAATTATTAGATAGTAAAGCGTTATCTGATGCATGTTTTAGATCAAATCATAAATAAGGGCTTAACTGAGAGCTTCTTCAGAAGAAAGCTCTAAGTGAACCTAGTCAACCAGGTACACGCTATGCTTCTAGGACTAAATCTGATTTTGAAATTTTCCTGGGCTACAAATTTTAATCTGAAAATCTGCTGCATAAGGTGGCATCAGATAAGGTGATGAGAAAGGAAAGACTTGGGGGCTGAGAGGGTCAATGAACATGTCCTAGGAACAAGGTGAGTTCTAATAATCATGGGCTTGTTTCTAATAAATCTAGAGGTTACCGATCATTGCTAATGACCTAACGTAAGAGGACTGGCTATAAAAATGTGGTACAAAAAAGGAGTGAGAAGACTCAGAAGAGAGAAGGCGAGAACATTTTGGAAAATAGGCAAGGGAAGCAAAGGGGTTAACAAGACCAAAGTGAGGGGTATGGAGAAACACCCCCAGCACCGTGACAGCAACATTACACACCTCAGCTATGACAACAAATCTGAAACTCTTCCTTCAAATCAGACACTATTCAAAACGCAATTTGAAAAGGAAAAACAAACAAACAAACAAACAAACATTTAATTAATACACTCCCTGCCTCAGGTAATTAAGCTAAGAATTAAGAACAGCAGTTGGAACGCAATACTGAAGCAAACCACTAGTTCAAATATAAACTCATTAAAAAGCCACTTCAGACCCTATTTCATTGTAGCATTGGATATGTTGAAAAGAAACCAGTTTGTAAGAGCAGGATATAACTAAACTCCAATATTTTCTGCCTAATAAGACTAAATAACCCATATCATACATGACATGAAAACACCATTTTTATAGAATTTCATTCTTGTGCCAATATATGAAAGTTGGCACGTAAGTAGTGTCAGGCCTTTTCAGTAACTTTGAAGTTATACTTTAAAAATTCTATTTTAATTTATAAGTCAGCCACTTCCTCTTTTGGGAAATGATTACTTTGTGTATTTCTCAGTGTCACACAAGGTGAGACATCTAATCAGAAATGAAGTTTCTGTTTTTACTCAATCAAAAATCCCTAGGCAGCGCTCCTCAGCAAGTCTCTTTCCGTTCTGTCTCTCGTTAACCATGCCCAAATAAGCAGGCACTCCCGTAGTGTTTTTATGGCAGGTCAGCTGCACCAAGTCAGTAGCTGTGGCCAAAAGAAGCTGCAACTCTCCTAAAGGGTAAAAGTGTATGGGCTTTGTGAACACTATTTTCTTCACTGTCCCAAAGCACGTGCACTTTACTCTTGCAGGAGCAAAGGTATTTTGTTTTTGTTTGCCTACTTTCAAGTTTCTGATTGATCTACCCCATTGCTGAAAGTCTATAGTTATTGTAAAACTGTTATAGTTTCATTTATTTAGTCTAGGGACAGACTTCTAATATCTAAAAGCGTGGAAAATCTTTATCTAATGATGGCACCTCTGACTTTGGGGAAAAGTCGTATGTTGTTATAAATATACCTGGAGAAATAAAATACATCTATCTTGAACCAAACTGAGTTATAGTCACAAAGACATAATCTTGAATGGCTCATAAAAGGTCTGAAGGCAAATCTAAAAGAAAGGCTCTAAGCAATGGCAATGCACTAGAATATATGTCTACCTATAAATCAATCGGAATGACAGTGATTTGATTGTATAACTTCTGATAAGGTTTTCAAATATGTAACCATTAGTATATAGATACAGTGTGAATGTGGGCATTTAATGCCTCTGTTTGGAATTAAGACTTGTAAAAGAACAGAGAATATCTTAAAATGATGGCTTAAAAATAACAGCGAGTATGGAAAATAGTGATGATGACTAAAATGTTACAATAAAAAAGTTCAATGCAGGTATTTTTCAAATGGTAGCTTTTAAAAGGATCTTTTAGCTTATTTTTTTATACATTAAGTGGTTTTGAGAAAAGATGATATTATTTCTAATTTTTCAAGTTTATACTACCTTTTATATTATACTAGGATAACAGATTTATTTATCCAATTCATAAAAGTGGTCAGTTTACAAATGGGTAGCTTTTGTAAGCTTTAACATATATATATATATATATATATATATATATATATATATATATATAATGCATTTAATATTATGTAAAAGTAAAAAAAACCCAAAAAACAATTACCAGTCAAAGTACATATGCCAGGTAACTGCTTCTGATTATAATGAAATAGGCTCTAACAAAGAATTAGGTAATCTCACCATCTCACTACCCTGAAATACCTTAGAAGAAAATCAGAAATAGATATTTCTTCATTACTTAATCAGATTCCCAGGGCATAAAGTAAGAGTTAAGTCAGGGTCTGTCTTGTCATTGACAGTGAAATTATTCATTGTTCATTCAAATAATTGGGTAACTATCACATACTCAATTCCAAGGTAAGCAATATATAGTCTCTGACCTAAATGAGCATTTTTATAATGATCATTAACTCCTTGCTTGCACAGTAACAGAATAGTCAGATTAACATGTAGTCAATCATTCCACTTATAGATCGCTTATTAAGTAAAGACAGAGTAACACAAAACTGTATTCAGTAATTCTATAGTAAACGTAATTAGCAAAACCAATGGAAAAAATTGATTAGCTAAGACCTCAATGTACAGGTATAAAGATTTTGCTAATTTTGGCCAAGTATTAAACTAATTAAGGATATATAAAAATTATTTCACAAATAGGTAATTCAACCGTGATTTTTATAAAAGTCTTAATATTGAAAAAATTTTGATTCATAGTAGGTCTAAAATAAAAATTTTGTTTCATGACTAACCATTGAGAATAGCTTGAAACACTCTTTCAACAGGTCTCTACATTACCAAAGCAGAACTTTTGGTCTGTTATCAAATGGCTTAAAATTTCCTTCAAAATCTAGATATTGACATGTTTACTTGAAGTATCATAATAGAGAAGAACAGAATTGAATATATCTTTTCCTTAAGTCAAGAAAATGATGAGAAGTGTCTTCTATGGAACTCCACTGTTGAACTGAGTAAGTCTTTTATTTCCATAGCAAAAAGAGACATATTTAATGGCATAAATATAAACTTACAAAACCAATCTGGTTCTGGCAAGAAAATGAAGGCAGCCTATTTTGAGTAAGTTGGACACAGGCAGTATGGCTTGCTTTTGAGCTTTCAAATCAAATATAAACCTTGGAAAAGCCGAAGTTTTCTACCACATTATTATTTATCTCATAGTAGTCTGGTAACTGTGAAGATTGAACTTTCTTTATCATGAAATAGGAAGTTCTGAAAATGATCAATTCACTTTACCTTTCAACCTTTTCAAGTAAACGGGCACATCACTTTTAATACTTTTGGAATCCTCTTCTGTTCTTTCCCAGACCAGCTGAGGAGGGTTGTTCTGTGCCAGCCAGTCGGCGACTTTGTTTTCGGGTGCCATCATAGCCGTCTGAATCCCAGGCAGGTCCTGAGTTCCAGGAGAAGACTTCCTTGACTTGTGGCGCTGCTCAGAAGTAAACTTGGTCACGTGGTCTCTAATAGTTACCTTCCCTGGGGTACTGTCATCAAATTCAATGGTAAAAGAGGCATGCCCTGCACCTGTTGTATGGGAACTCGGTGTGTCTTTTGTTGGGATTTCATGAATAGTGCTTTCTGTTATTTGTGATGGTTGCTGAAATTCTTTTGTAGGGATTTCAAAGTAACTTGGTTCCCTACAGAAAGGAAAAAGTACTTCTTCATTTGCAGTGGCAGATTGTTCCTCAACTTGCTTGGCATCTAAGCTGCAGCCTAATGAGAAAAATAAGAGAAAATTCAAAATATTTGGGAGCTTCCAGCATTTGAGGGAGTATAATAATGGCCATTTGTACCACATCAAGAATATCAGAAGGCAGATCACAGTCTGGATGGAAAACAATGGCAAATGTCAGAGAGAAAGAATAATTCTGATTATAAACATGGCACTCAGTCACCAGTAGCAGATGTAAGATAAGCAACAGCAATGGCAGTGGCTGGCAAAGCAGTTCAGAGATGGACCTTGAACAGTTAGGTCTATTTTTTTCCAACTTGGATCTAGAAATCATCAAGGTGCAAAGGAACTAAAATCACATGTAGATGAGATGCGTGCTCAATGTATAGAGATAGCTTGAGTGACAGAAAAAAACACAAATTTCCTTATCAAGTAAGGAGGATGAAAAATCAGAAATAACTATGGATACTGTAGAGCTCCAATGGGAAGCAGCTGCTGAGGTGAGGAAATAAATATGAACCCCATGTGCAAGCGACGTGCTAGAAGTAACGACTCCATTTACCCCTTTTCGCCATCACATTCAGAACTATTACTTTTAGAATGATCAAAATAATATTACTGATGTGTGATCCTTACAAGAAGGTAGATACATTTTATAAAAAATAAGAGTGCTAAAGACAAAACACGAGGTTTGCTTGAGCATTGCAATCCAAGCAGCAGTGGGAATGAAGTAAGGGACAATTAAATTAGAAAATTTAGTTGCCAGCCACCAATTCCAGAAGAAAATTCATGTACATTTTATAAGGCAGAATATGCACAAGTATCAAAAATCCTTGGGGGAAAGGGGGATTATAAATCTCAGATCAACAAGAGCTGGCAAAAGCAGCAAGCAACTCTGGAACACTATCGTTATTCTTTTGTTGCCCCAGAAACGGATGTAAAGGTATAAAAAAAAACAATTTATACATAAAATATGTAAAGGTTTAGAAATAAAAATTACTGAAATATTTTAAGTGTTATCAGAAGTGCAAATGCAATATATATATATATATATATATATATATATATATATATATATATACACACACACACATATATACATATATATAAATATACATACCGGTATGTGTATATACAAATATACGGTATGTATGTGTGTGAGTTTGTGTGTATATATATATTATATATACATAATTATACATTTTATATATAGTATATATATTATAATATATATATAGTATTAAACTGTTCCATTTCTCAGGGAGATGTTAGTGAGTTCAAATGAAAAATATTTCCCTAAAGCTCAAAAAGGCATTCCTTTTAAAAATACACTGATAGAAAAATCCGTTATTTACAGATAATTTATTAGGAAGAAAGGGCAATACAGAGATACTAGACTGTTGCCAATCATTTTTTAATTAAGGGAAGGATTTAGTCTTTTGAAACATCTCTGCGATATTAAATCTTGTTGGGACTCTTTGAGTGCTGTAATTGACTTCTGGGCAGCACTCTGAGTATGAAACAATCAAAACTGTTCGCTTTTAGGTCACAGAAGATTGGGACAGCAACATTTCTATAATCAAATGTGCGAGATAGGTACAGAAGACATCAAGCTCCATTTCAAAGAAAAGCAAAACAGAAAAACGATCTACACACAGGTAAACAGTACCTAACCTTTACTCAAAAACTAGAAACCTGAGACGTATATAGCAAGTTAACACCTATTTTATCCAGAAATGTTATCTAACAATGTCAAGAAGGACAATAGAGCAGAAAAGAATCATGTTATGGTTAGATAATTATAACCAGGCAACCTGGTTTTGCGGAAGGCAGGGATAAGATTTCAAATCAAATAAATCCTATCTTTCTCATTTTCCTCATAGTAAAATGGAGAAATAGTAATATCTACCCATAAGATTGTTTTGAATATTTAGTGAGATTAAGTATTAAACAGGTCACCAAGAACAAAGCCAAACTAGGCAAAAAATAAATGTTTCTCTTTTCTTCCCTCAAACCTTCAACAGGGCTAAGAATTAGGTAAATAAAAAACTAAATATCTAGGGGAAGCAGGGATGGCTCAGTGGGTTCAGCGCTCACTTTGCAGCCCTGGGGACCAAGGATCGAATCCCGGCCCCGGCCTGTGCGGACCCATATGCTGAACTGAGTTTTGCCCCCAGCTCAGTTCTCACTGGGGTGAGACCCCAGCCCAGTTCCTGCCCTGTGCAGCCCCGCGCCCACCTGTGGAATGAAACTATGTGGAAAACCGATGATGTGCAACTATGGAGACTGTTCTGGGCCCTCCCCCTTCTCTCTGTCTCTGTATCTCTCTCTCTGTCAAAAATAATAAAAGTAAATCCTAAAAAAAAATTTAAAAAACAAACAAACAAAAACTAAATATCTAACCCCCCAAACCCCAAGATAGATCAGACATGCCTCGTCTCTCATATTCATGAACTTTACTAACAAGGTAGTAGTCCCTTATTACATGTGGCAAATCTGGAGTCGGTACAGAAGTGAGGATTAAAGTCACATGTTATTAAGAAGTCAGACTCAACTGGTAGAGAGAAGACTAAATCAATCAACAAACAGCACAGACATGGCGAAGACCCACTACTCCAGAACTATTCAGTACGCAGGGCTTACACACAGTAATTCCATGTCTCTCCGGGACATACTGCAATGCACTTTATTCAACAGCCATCATTCATTACTCATAACGATGAGTCTGAGTCATAAAGCAAAAATTTAATAATATTCAGCCTTCTCTCCTTGGGAAGGCAGTGATATGGGTCGTCATTTAATAGAAATGTAAGAAATGGTTAATCTTAAAAAAAAATTGTCAGTTGTAAAAGCATAGTTCAGGCATCTGGAAAATTCATTACGGGGAGGAATTCATTTACCTGAAGATAAAAACAGGTCACATGTGGGCCTACTCTAATTTGGGAAGAGTAAGTCTACTAGAAAAATTATTAGGGGTCTTTCAAATTAATACAGAAAAATAAACAGCTTTCCCTCTCTTAGGACACTGACAGAACATGCTCTGAAACACCATTCGTTTCTCTTCAAAATCTATTTTGTTAATACTACATTAAACTAAGTACTATACTAAACATGCTAATATTTAATTTATACTAACATTGCTATTCACCTCAATTCTAGGTATTTAAAACTTTTAAATAACTGATTATGTAAGAATTGTTTATCTAAATCAGAGCAACTGGTGATAATATTCTTAGTTCTTAAGGTGTTTTACCCATTGTGTGACTTTTCAGTGAAATTTGAACTACATGTATTCCAGAAAAAATGTTCCCACCATTCTTCTGCACTAAATTAAATATTAAATTAATTGAAATTGACACAGACTATAATTATGAATGCTCACTGTGTTTAAGACATCCATCCAACCTAGTATATTCAAGGACTTGAAATTACAAAGACTGTGAAACCACTGTTGCTGAAAAGGAATTACAATTCAAGTTTCCAAATTTAGTTTGATGAGATTAAAAATCAATAGAGCCAAAACTTTACTCCTTACATTTGCACACACCTTTTCAAAATGTATGTAACATTAAAGGCTTTTCACTGTAACCTAAATAAATGTTTAAACCAAGTTAGCAGGTGGAAGAGCATACATATAACTAAAATCAAGACTAATTCCTCTTAATAGGACTCAAATATTCACACAATTTCATGAGAACTTAATTGTGCGACTGTACATACCGTATTTTCCGGCGTATAAGACGACCCCCTAATTTTACAGTTAAAACAGGTTTAGGCCTATATTCGCTGTATAAGACTACAGCCTCGGAAGTGGGGGGTCGTCTTATACAGCGAATATAGGCCTAAACCTGTGTTTTAACTGTAAAATTAGGGGGTCGTCTTATACGCCCAGTCGTCTTATACGCTGGAAAATACGGTATTTGCTTCTCGGGTTTTGAGGCTGTTCGATAAATCTGTAGGAGATTCTGGATACACGGGGACCCTCTGAGAGAAGAACAGGCAGTACTACCAGTACTCTATTATCCTTTTGGAATGTTCACCTTTCACAAATAAATGCTAAGATTATACATTCCAAAAATTGATAACCAAACAGCAAATCACTATTTGTTTTACAAAAGGAGTATGCTCAGAGAAGATATAATTAAGCTAATCACTGCATTTCACAAGTTGAAACCTTTAAAAAAACCTTAATTTCAACATGAGGAAGCATAATAACATTTATTAATAGTATACACTTTCCAATTTCATTCTACAACCTCTGCTGACAGCATGAAGTCTTTCAGGTTAGTAAACCGTTTCCCTCATCCTGCATTTAAAAACACTACAAATGATAGGGTTTTCTTGTCAACATAGCAGTGTAGGTAAATGCTGTGCTTGCCTCCTCTCATGACTCCATCAAAATCACAACTAAACTACAGGACAACCATCAATGAGAATGGCCTGAAGTTTTGCTGAGTAGAAGCCCTACCTAACACATAGAAACAAACAGTGGGAGGCAGCCGAAATGGGGAGACAAATAATGTCCCAAAAGAAAAAAACAGAATAAAGCTCTAGGGAAAGAACTAAACAAAATGGATACAAACATTCTACCAGACAAAAGTTCAAAACACTGGTTATAAGGATGCTCTGTGATCTCAGTGAGAACTTCAACAAAGACATAGGAAACATAAAATGGAGATAGAAAATACAAAAAGAACCAGTCAGAAATGAATACAATAACGAAAACTGAGAATACATTAGAGATAATCAACAGATTAAGATGAAGCAAAGGATAGTATCAGCAATTTAGCAGGTAGCAGAAAACATCCAATCAGAACAGCAAAAAGAAAAAATCAAATCTGAGAAATAAGGAGTAGTTACATTCTGCTGTTTTCTTTTAAATTAACCATCTAATAATTACTCCATTTCTCTCTCTTTACTAGGTGGCTCTCATGTACAGTGATATTTGATCCCTGAAGTAAGGAACTTAAGTTAAGTTGAGAAGGCATACACACAAAACACTGGATCCAAACAGTGTCCCATGTTAGCAATACATATTCTCAGATGTATCACTTAGAATGTCTTATCACCTAATGCATGCATATAGGGATGGGGAGAGAAAAGCAGGCAAAAATGATATAACTGATATGGGAATGCACTGGGAGAGAGTGGCAGCAAGATGGGCCTCTCTAAGGAAAGTGGGACAAAATTAGAGAGAACTTTGACATAAAATCCGTTTGGCAGGCAAAAGGCAGCTACTGTAGTTTTGTCAAAATGAAGGAAATGAACAGCTTAGATTTATTGTGCAAAATGAACTGCAGGAGGGTTGAAACTGGAAGTAGGAAGGTTAGTTATAACTCAGTAAGAAAAAAGCAACAGAAGTAGGTAATATGGGGAAACTGGGATGGCTCAGTGGGTAAAGTATTTGCTTTGCAGCCCCAGGGACCGAGGATTGAATCCTGGCCCTTGCCCATGTGGACCCAAATGCTGAACTGGGGAGTGCCCCCAGTTCGGTTCTCACCGGGGTGAGACCCCGGCCCAGTTTCTGCCCTGTGCAGCCCCGCGCCCACCTGTGGAATGAAACTATGTGAAAAACCAATGATGTGCAACTATGGTGACTGCTCTGGGCCCTCCCCACCCTTCTCCCTGTCTCTGTATCTCTCTTTCTCTCTCTGTCAAAAACAATAAAAATAAATCTTTAAAAAAAAAAAAGGAACTAGGTAATACATTAGACAGATGAAGGGAAGATGCAAGACTTCAAATAAAGTAGACACTCTTGACTACTTTCCAACGTCCCTTTCCTGTCCCCTCTCCTGAAGGAACTCCAGCATTCCCAGGTATCACCAGTGCTCCCTGACACAGGTCATGTGCCTTAGGGAAAAACTGACCCAAATTGTCTTATAAGCATAAGCTCATAACCCCTGCCAGGGACTGGTTCAGAAATGAGCAGGTGACCTACTTCTGAATCTGTAAGACGCCTCTGAGATGACAGATGTGTTGAAGCTTTTGGGAAAGTTCTTCTTCGAATTGCTGGGGGTCTTCCATAAGTTACCTTTGCTATTTTCTGCCTTCTGGGATCTAAGTAGCATGTACCCCTGCTTGCTGCTGGCAGGCAAGCCTATGAGCGTGGGGGAACTAACTGCCTAGGAGGCAGCCCCTGTGGCTAGAAAGGCTGAGAGACAGAGAGAAACTAGCTAGCCGGCGACACTGTGGGATACTGCATTAACCAATCTTGAAGAGGGTCAGTTACGGTACTTAAGCCAGTAAACGTCTTTCCCGTTTTGTCTCAGGGTCTTTCCCTTATTTGCATCTGAGGGGGTATGCTCAATAATACTAAGTTACTGAGATTGGGCTTGAAGAAACCCGTGTTCATCTTAGAAACAAAGAAGCTGTGATGGGAATTTATTTGCACAGTTGACATCAGTTTGGGGTTGTAAAATCAAGCTGACAGTCAGCTTTCTGAGACACGTATCCTGGTAAAATCAGAGCATATCTAAAGAATCAGTGTTCTTATTCTCCAGCCTCATTTATTCTGTAGAACTAGGGTCAAAAGTTGAAAATTGAGAAGTGTCCTTAAGGATCTATCCTTGACTCAGTCGACTTGTTCCATCCATATTGCTCCCTGGTGCCTGTATTTAACTCCTCCACTTCTGGATCCTTATCTGCTTCCTGTTACCGCAGGAACTGGCTGCTCCATCCTTCGGTGTTAATGTCTCTGCCAAGTCCTTATATGACAGACAAGTTATACCTCCATTTACTGCCTAGTAATCTTGATATTTTCTGACTTATGGACACTTAGTTCACTATTACCCTCCTCCAGCAACAGAAGAGTATGTTTCATGACTTGGTCTGAGAATGGGACACAACGATTCCTTCTGTCCAGCTGCTGAACTCGGCTAATCTTGTTGCCACCACATCCCAACCTACTGGACACACTGAGGTTTTAATATGTTTTAATTTCACATCATGTTCCTAAACATAACAGAAATTGTTCATTTAAAAATATGACATACGCTTGTGAATCTAATGAAAACACACAAAATTAGTTTGTACCTTCTATTTTGGTCTAATTGAAACATTTTAATAACTATTTTCAAATGTCCAATCATAATATTAATCTTTTTCCAACTTTTAACAATCTCATAAATTATCTGGAAAAAATATTTTAAATAAAAATGATTTACAAAGATACTGGAATTAATAATTTATGTGAGAATCATTCACAATAAATAAATTTAAATTCAAATGGCAACATCATAAAACATTCATCAACTATTTTGTATCAAATTTAAGAGTAGCAGATACCTCCTTTTCAGGATACACAGACTTTTTTTCCTTAGATAATACATTCTTCCCCAACATATCCCCAAATCCACAGTCTGTGAGGACATTTTTACCTGCTGTTCCAGGATCCTGGGTCCTTCCCTCTGGTTTGCCATCTGGCTTGGAAGCTCTTTTTTCATCCACCTCGCCGTCGCCCCACCAGGACGGCTGTCCATACAACGGAGTGCCGCGGGGCATAGCAGAAGTATCTGGAAAGAGGCGGGAAAAATCTGTCTACAGCATATGAAACAGGAAAAAAAAATACGCTTTTGCAGAAAGCTAGAACTGCCTGGCTGATTTATTAAATGTTACAAAGTCTAGATAACTGAATAGTAGTACTCTCAGCTGAGTAACTTGGTATTTGTGTAAGATCTTATTCATAGCTGGACAAGACTAAATACGGTAAATAAAACTTTGCACTGGCTAGTATCTAAGTAATGCAAACTGCAATAGCCCAACAGCTTTTTATTAAAGTATAATCAGTTCTTTGGCATATAGAAATGACTCACTAAGTATAAATATAAAAGATTAAAAGAAAGTACATTTTGGAATGAGTGACTGTTAAAAAAAAAACTGTTTTAGAACTGTAGGACATTGCAAGTGCCTACATTTAAACTAGCTGCTAACAGGACTAACAGATTTGCATTTGAACCAATTTGGTACTGCTTATAAATTTTAAAAATTGGTTTTGTATGAAAGGGAATTCTATAGAAAGCATTTTTTACAGTTCCTGGAATATGATAAATACGGTAATTATGATGATTTAACATAATTGGTTATTTCCTATTAACTCATTTCAGTTATAATTCAAAGAAAAAGCAAACAAACATGAAATAATAAAAATACTGTAAGGCAAATGACATTTACTTTTCTCAAATATTTAAATACCAAGCACACCGACACACAACTGCCACATAATGTGTTCTGCAAGGCTTTCTAGTAGAGCGCTGGCTGCACTAAAACCCACTGGGAGATTGTCATCGCTATTATTTTTACAGAGACATGCTGTTGAGAATTAGAACAAAGCGTGCCATTTCTTCACAGTCAAGGATAAACACAGTGTTTTCACAGAGGTGAACTTACCCATGGCTTTTTCCTCAGATTTCAGTGCTTCTGTAGCTTTGTGCTGCACTTCTGTTGCAGGGTCTGCTGTCTTCAAATCTATGCTTTTGGCACAAGCAGATTTTGATAATTCTGGTTCTGAAGATTTTTGGGACAGTTGAAGCTGAATGGTAAACTTCTCATGCTAAAAAACATTTAAAATGCAAGTAAAACATCCATGGGTGAAATTAACTCTAGTAAATGGTAGGTTCACAAAAGAAGTAAGTAAAAATTTTTTACCTTTAGAGCTTCTTCAGGGACCCTCATTTCTCCTCGTACTACAGTGAAAAGATTTGTATGTAAACGGGGCTAAGGAAGAATATACTTTCCAAATTTGAATAACCAAGCTTAAAATGATCAAAGATATTTAGAACTTGTCATATTTAAATAGGTAATTACAGCAGAGTTATATACCCCTGAGAATTAAATGTTAAAATATGCTCACAAATAGAAAAATTTTCATTTTTTTTTTTTTCCAGCTCAGCTCCAGGGAGCTTCTTGGTTGCGAATATAGTGATATTCTATAAGGGTTCAGTTTTAAATACTGAAGAAATCTAACAAGTAATTCTAAACTTAGAGAATTATGGCCTTCAGGAAGCAAATAACTAGGTAATTAACCAGAGCACAAAAGAGGTTTTCATATCTCACTAACAATGTGATTGCAAAGAAAAGGCACCTGGCTCAAGTTATATTGATAGCTGATCACAAAAATGTAAAAGGAAGTATCGCATCGGCCATTACCCAAAAGTAAATTCTGAAGGAATTCGATGACTTAGGTGGCACAAGCATTGATAAAAATAAAGTTCATTTTGAGAATGCAAAAGAAATGCTATAATTAGGGTCACTACAGCAACCACAACCACCCTTCCCTAAAGAACTGCAATCAGCGTCAGATGACATTATCAAACAACTGATTCTATACAGATTAGAACCAAAGTGTAAGATATAATGAGTGCTTTCATTATTATGCCCAAAAGAACAATGTCCCTGTATATTAAAAAGACCATTCACTAAACAGTAGAGGTCGCATTTCCTACCATTACTTAACCCTGTAATGAAAGGACTTTTATAACCATGTATTAAATTCTGTTCTTTACTAATTCAGAGTCCTTGTGACTTCAAGGTTAAAAAGCTGTAATTACCACCACTACTGGGGGTAAGACTTCTCATGCATAAGTAGCTTACGCCTGTTCATGAGTATTGAACCTGTATTTCTTCTCAGTAAGTAGAAATTCAGTTAGAATTTTAAATTGCTTTGGGGAATATCCCCTTGAATTCCATGACTCTGGCTTCCTATTCTAGTTAAGGAACTTCAGGACCGGAGGGCTAGGGCCCAAAGACAATCATCCAGTCAACTGATTGTAGTCCTGGCACTGTACATTACTTCCCATAGTTGTGAAACATAAACTCCTTTTTTGTCATGTGCATATGCTGGTATTTGCTGGTACATTTGGAAATGTATACTTCATAACTAAGTATATTCATTAAAAAGTAAAAGTCTAATAACTTTATTTTATCCTCAAGAAACCCAAGAAACTCATTAACAACTGGAGAAGATTCAGAGCATTCTTACATTTTTCAACGGAAAATACAGCATCTTTAAAAAATTAAAGGCCAGTCCTACTTTTTTCAATGGGAAACACGCTTGTGAGTGACTGTTTTTAACTTGCTAATTAAGAAAAATGACAAACTAAGGTACAATTAATCACGAAGTTAATAAGATACAAAATATACAAATATAGTATTAACTGTAGTCATGTCAATTATATCTGAATTTTTAAAAAGCTACAAGAAGTTAAAATTCTTGGTTATTAAAAATCCTCCTAATATTTATAGATTATCTTCCCATTTCTTTACATAAGACTATGATTGTAGTCTAAGTCATCCCTATGCTTAATTTATTCAGGAAATGTTTATTTGAAAGTGGGATCATGGAAACTCATCTGCACAGTCGCAACGTGTTCTAAGATACCACCCTTCACTTAATGATAATTAAGGTTAAAAAGAGAGCAACATTTTATAGTTTTATTATTCCTAGGGTCTCACCTTAAAACACCAGGAGTCAGACATCATTGCACATCTTTCAAACACTATTTTAAAAATTAAGTCAAGTTGTTCCACTGAGAAAAAAACAATCATAGAATGGGGGGAAATTTCTTTTACATTTGCCAAATATTACATGAGCTTTTGTTACTTGGGACTAGATGTCCCATGTTACAAGGTTTTACAAAGTGTTGTATTCTCAAACCATTTATATGGGTATTAATGTAAAATTCTCTGAGAAACTATATATTACTAAAAAATGTAACTCTCATAGTGTTAAAGACAACTGCTCTCAGGTAATTGAGCATATTTGAATATAATTATTTTATACAAAAGAATGGGAAGAAAACATTTATTTCTATATATATTTATGTGTTTTAAAAATATATACGTAACAAGGATGTCGGGATAGCTCAACAGGCTGAGCACTTGCCTTGCAACTGTGAGGTCCAGGGATCACATCCCAGCCCCGGCCTGTGCACGCCCACATGCTGAACTCCTGGTAACCACTGCAATGGTGGTGAAGGGTCTCACCTCCCATGTGGGAGGCCCCAGTTTGGCTCCCTCCCTGCGTGACCTCACATCCACCTGTGTGGAATGAAATCATGTCACAACTAACAATGTACAACTATGGAGACTGCTCTGGGCCCAGCCCCCTCTCTCCTCTTCTCTCTCACACACACACACATACACACACGGTTATCCTTAAAAATTCTCCTTAAAGTAGACACTTTTTAAAAATCTTCTTATTAGGAGTATGGGAAATTTCCTTTTCTTGACTATATTTGATAATGAAATATATAATTATGCTACATTAGATTCCACAGTCTATTAACTAGATAGATCCTAGGAGATGCCCAAGGTTTTTAAAAAGTTATGGCAGAAAACCTTTCAAGGGGAAATTTTTAATCTATTAGCTTAACCTTGTCTGTATCTTCAAAAATACGTAACATTTTATTTTAGCAGGTGAATACTTGGTGCCACTTACAAAAGAACCTATCCTATAGGGATACAGTGTTTCAACAACTGATTTTAACTTTTCTTCTATGACTTGTTTCTAAATCTAATTTCTTAAATTTAGTTCTTTCAAGCTTTGAGAAATGTCCTCCATTTTTAAGAAACGTGGAAAGTGTATTTTTGGACATTTTGTGGATATCAGTCACATTAATCAGGCCAAAGCTTAACTTCTCTGAATGAAGAACACACTTTTTAGCAGCCATTATCTGGACTGCCAAGCAAACAGTGCTCCATACAGCATTCCAAGCACAGAGAGATCACGATCTTAGAAGCTATGACAATGACGTTTACCTTGCTTCTAATACGATTAACCTCAACATTCTGTGGTCCATTATGGCGGGGCTGACGAGCTTGGTAGCGGAACACAGGCACGTTTCTGTTCAGGTTGTCAAATCCTATTTCTAAATAACAGTTTCTGAATATACACTGAAGTGTATAATGCACATAAATAGGGAGTGTGGGTCTTAGAAGACATGGGACATTGAAAATCTTGAAGCAAACAGACAACAGAGATGGAATAAATAAAATGGCGGAAAAGTAGGGACAGAAGGAAAGTCAGGGCTAAATTCCCATATTCTTCTGGGAGGTTGATCTGTGCCATTATCATCCTACAAAAATAAATCCGTCGGCTGGGCTAATATTACACACTCCCCAGCCCTCTCCCTGGTTACATTCTTTGATACCCGAGTTACATATGCAACAGGCTGCAGGGAGGCCTCTGCTGAAACTATACACAGAGAGAAAGGGGAAAACGAGCTGAGTCCATCAGCTTTTCCAGGGCTATTTTTAGGAATAGACAGAGTAACAAAAAAATATATATTATTTTTAAACACATACTTTATAGCCTGGGAAGACACAGAGACTTCTAGCATGCCTATATTGTGAGTTTCTATGTCTCAAGAAATGTTAATTTATACCAGAGTAAAGGCTTTTAAGTACATTTAATGATGTACAAAGTCATATAAGGATATCATATCCAAATCTCAGCTTATCTTCAAGTTTCAAGGTGATATAAGTCTGTTCTGGAATCCTTACATCATTCACAAAAGTCTACAAGGAAAAACAAAGATAATAGGTTATATATATGAAGTATTAAGGATTACGTTTTGGACGAGCCAATACTGAGAACTGATACTTAGAGAGTACGTATCATAAACACAAGCCTGTGCATCGTAAGATGTGCCAGGCATCGCACACGCTGCTGAGTGACTTCCCACACAGCCCTTCCTCACCAGGACTCCTCACACACAGAACCAGGGCGCGGTTCCTCCTCCACGCCTGACACGCAGCCAAGACAGAGACAGACACCTACAAACGGTGCCAAGGGAAGCTCCTGCGCTGGCGCTGGCAACTACATGGTAAAATACCTAACTCTCGATACCACAGAGTGTACTGAACTCCATTTTAGTTTTTCGGGACAATTCTAATTATTTCTGATGTTTCTAATTATTATTGATGTTTTATTGCTTTTATTCTAAGAATTTTTCAAAACAATAAAAAGAGAGTTTACTTTAAGAAAAACTGAATGAAACTCATTCTATTTTACAACTGCCATGAGTCCTTTGGACCTTTTTGTGAATCTAAGATACATAAGGGAATCTCAGTGATCTCATTTTTCCTGTACTTGAAACATTCTGCTATTTCATCATCCTGTAATTATTTCATTATTACTCAAAAATTATTTCTAACTGTGCTGAAAGTGACCAAAATAAGAAAACACAAGAATAATAGAATTACCCAAAGTACCGCTATCCAACAGAAATATCTCATAAGCCACACATATACTATTAAATTTTCTAGTAGGTACATTAAAAAGGAAAAAGAGGTAAAATTACTTTTAGTAATATACTTTCAACTTAATCTATATGTCCAAAATAGTACCATTTAAACAAATAGTCAACATAAAAATTAACAAGATATTTCACTTTTTTAGACCATTCACATTTCAAGTGCTCAAAAGCTACATAAGGCTAGTGGCTGCTGTAGGAGGCAGTCATGAAGTAAATCATCACTTATTACACCAAGCTTCAGTTTTCCTACTGCATTGCCCAAAATATTGCAACATCTTTCTAAGAAGACATCTGGAGACACTGTCTTTGCCTTTTTTTTTTTTTTATGTTATCAAAGAGCACAACTGAGAATTCAGAATTTTTCATTTTATGTCCAAAAAGGCAAGATAAGACAGGAAGATATTTCACAGTTATAAGATGAATACAAAAAGAAAGATAGCAGCAAAATTATTGGACCATGTGTCTTCAGATGAAGATAATCCAAGATAAAATTTTCTCCAATGTAAGAATTTTCTCTAATGCAAGAGAGAATGTTTCCAAGTACAATAGCACACACACACACACACACACACACACACACACACACACACACACACAGAGGGTATTGTTCATCCAGTTAGCCATTCAATAAGAATCATGCCATATTTTCAACAAAAACCAAAACCATTATGTATTTTAAAAGAAATTTTGACAGTATTCTTTCATTTTTTCATTCAAACACTTATTTGATTTAGTTTATAAGTGGAAGACTGTTCAAAGAAGGTAACTAGAAGTAAAGAGATGATGTAGAAATAAAATTAATGGACTGATCTTCTCTTATTTATAAACCTAAAATAAATGTTTTGCAATTGTAGAAGATGGCTATCCTCTTAATAAAATTTTAAGTGGTCAAAGACTTTAAAATTATGCATTTTGACAATGCAAAGGCAAGAACTAGAAATAATGATAAACTACTAACAACTAGAGATGTACCTGAAATCTGAATTCAACATTTATGATTATATATTTCCCAGGTAAATGCATGACAACTGATAAGTAGGTAGTGGTACTCAAAGAACATTAAATATTTTGTGTATTATGTATCTTTCAAAACTAAAAAAAATATGGGGTTAAAAATTGAATTTGTTATACCTAATTTTTTATTCATATTAAAATTTCAAGTTGTTTTTCACTATGCTTTTATGCTTGCTTCTACAAATTATTCATAAAAGGAAAAGATCCATTGGGTACAGATGGTAAATGATGATGACTATTGTTCCTGGTATACTGGAAGTTCAAAACCTAGAATTTGCTAGATTTATAGAACACAGAACAATGCTATACTTAATGCCCCGGAGTGCAGACATATAAATACCCAACAAAGTTTTCTTCAATAAGTTGAAACGTTAAAAATTACTTTGCTCTTCCCTTTAGAATTCCATGTTTTTCTCTTCTATTTTATTGGATCTGCAATAGACATAATACTTGGGAAGGGTCCCTCCATGGAGAAGAAATTTAGAAGGGTCCTAAGTGATGAACAGTGAAATATATAAGGAGGTAATATTATTATGGTCATATTCTCAAATTCCTATACATAACTGGCACTTTTAATATGTCATAGTTTTAAAGTCTACAAAAAAAAATGAGAAGTTGTGATCTTCATTTCAAATACAGAGATAATATGGAGACAGTGGAATAGTACTAAAATTCGAGATCACACATTGGTATGATGTACGAACAATCCTAAATCATAAGATTTCAAAATGCTTCATAGAAAGACTGAAATTTAATACAAAGAATTGTAAAAGGCTTCAGGCATTTATAAACTCTAATTTCAGGTTCATTTCCAAAATAAACAGAAAGGAAAAGAATAAAAGAAAATATTAACTCACTGATGTTTGGCAATGGAAGAGAAATAAGTAAGAATAGTGTGTAAGAGGAACACCACTGTTCTGGTCCAATTTTATTTAAAACTGTCTCAGTGTAAAAACACTGTATTTACTCAAAATGCGGAAAATGAACTACAAGATCCATTTTAAAGCTTAAAATTGCTCAATCTCCTAAACATTTAAGCACCTATTGTGTGTTTAACACATGTAGTAGGTATTTTCAGAGATCAAGAAACGTATCATTTTAACATGCTGGCATTTCTCACAGAAATATTCTCTGAGGTCTAAAAAGGCTTAGAAAATATAAGCCAGACACAAATTTGCACCTTACAAAAATGCAAGTGCAAACATCCTCCTCAAGTTCTAAAATTAGAAAAGGAGAAAATTTCAAAGAGCAACATATGCAAAAACTCATTTTATTAAAACAACTATAAAGCAGTTTAATAAATTAAACATGAACAGAAAAACAGGTTGTGTCTTATGTCAGTGTCATTTGATCACACCTTTGCCTGGAAGGGAGGACAGATGAGGACAATGAGGCAGAGAGAAGTAGCTGGGATTCAAATCCAAGTCTGTGAGCTACAAATCCTGTGTTCTCATCACATCAAAGAAGTTTGGATGCCCAAGCAGACCAGCTCCCCAGCTCCCCCATGCAAACCACTACCCTCACAGAAAGCAACCCAACTAGGTAAATACCTATTTAGTTCACATACAAGTAAAATACATAACTGGTAGGATAAAGTCATATGACCATGTACTATATTAATGCTTCTGGAAAGCTGGGAAATGTGGCCAGGAGCACAGCCACTTCAATCCCATTGCCAGTGAGTGACAAGCCCCCTCTTCTCCCAGAACCACACACCACCGCTGGGGTGTGGGCTGGAACTACAGTGTGAACGGGGTCCACAGCTGGGGCTGCACTCCAGGTAGCTGAGGGGGCCGCCTGGCATTCTAACAAGAAGCGGAGCTGGACCCGATGGGAGCGGCACTGGCCAGGGCCAGGAGCCATCAGAGGGCAAGTGCTCCAGGGGACGGGGACACAGGAGGACTGAAGGCAAAGCAGGACTCTCAAGGGGCTGCAGACAGACCACTATAGCGTCAGTTACAGGACCACCTTCAGCTTACGCAGGTAGAGTGGCCTCATTTCTGGGAGCAATAACATTAAGTGCAGAACTAGGTTCCTTGGAAGTGTATTTTAAGGTAAAGTGAAAGGGTGGAAGAGTGGAAATAGTCACAAGTAGTATTTATAAGTTGCATTTAGAGTTTAGTTGGTAAGTGCTTTAAAAATATATATATATACATATATCAGTGTATTTATGGAATATCAGTGTATTTATGAAAGAGTATATAGGCTACAGGGTGCTAAACTTGTTTGAACTGCTTTACTTACCATAACAACAAAAATAATACTTAAGAAAGGTTACTATTAAAAGAGTTTAAAATTATTTATAGCTTCACAACAACACCCTGAGAAGACTATCATTTTACTATTTCTATTTAAAAAATGAGGAACAGAAAAATTTAGTAACCTGTCTAAGGTTTTATCACTAGTATGAAATCAAGCTGGTGATTCTGAAATCACTACTTTCAACCTGATGTACAAATTTCTAGAATTACCGGTATATGAATATTAGGAATAAGTAAGTGGTGAACAATAGTTGGCCAACTCTCTTACGAATAAAATGCATGATAGTTAGTAGTTCATCGATTTGGGTTACCAAAGTCAATTTCCTAGGCTGTCATTTGTGTAGCAGTACATTCATTATTTGTGTCATGAATGCACTGAAGTTCTGTAACAGTCACAGACCCAGATGTATTGTCACATTTAATCCTCATAACACCATAGAGTGGGAATTACTGTTTCACTATTTTAAAGATAAGCACTGAGTCTTCAAATTGATAAAGTACGCCTCATTAAATTTTCAACAACTTCGGAAACTAATAGGAGTATGTATGAGTAAACTGAAGTTCAGAGAAATAAAAGTAATACATCCCAGGTTATACCACTGGTAAATTACACAGTGAGATTCAAATACAGGTCCTGATTTCAAGTTCAAAATGCAGACGCTGCTCTCTGTGAATTGTTATATTTCACAAAATTATTGAATAAAATCAAATTATGAAACAGGTCACCCTAGGGAAACTCAGAAGTTAATATGACACCTGATTTCTTTTACAATCAAAAACCAAATAATTTTTATATTTGGTCAGCCTCTTAAAAATTACACTGTGATATATAGTTCTCACTTATTTTCTAAAATAATAATGTAAAGACACCTTTGAACAGCATTCTGGTCAAGATGAAACTTTCTAGACTTAAAAACACAATGTAATAGTGTCAAAATATTCCACATACAGAAGTGGATTAAAAGCTTTCTCCATAAAGTTCTTCGTATAGAGAATTAATTCAATTCCACTCAGAAACGATTTACTGAGTTCATGCACCGTGCAGAGCCCTGAGCCAGGCACCGGGGTATACAAGGGCTGTCCAGAAAAAAATCCAGCCACTGCCAATATAACAAGTCCAATTACATGGCTGGACACTTTCCAGACAGCCCTCGTATTTACAGAAGCAAAGACACATGAACTGTTAGAAGCTCTTAAAGCAGCACAGCAACAAACAGTGCAAAAGTAAATTTAATATAAGACTGATACTCAAGTACTCAAAACAGAGATTAAAACAAAAGTTTACAGGTGTGGAGAAGGAAGAGAGTAAGTCTGCAAATAGGAGCTGGAAATCAAAACTGCTTACTATGTGCCTCAGGTTAAACAGTTTCTACCTAGTCTGCCTATCCATTTCTACTTTCAACCATTCACCACGTTAACAACATCAGGAAGTTAAAATTCCCACATACCTTTCCTTTGCTTCCTTCAGGAAAAGCAGAATTTGGGTTCACTTGTAAGAGTAAGTACGAATTTTATAAATTACAAGGCAGATGGGAGAAGTACTGGGCTGAAGAAAATGAACGGATCCTTTGGAGGGGAGTATAGCACAGTACTGTTTAGAGGCAAGGGAAAGTGTGATGTAGCATGAATCTGGGAGTGTGGGTGAAGACAAATGTGAGATATTTCAGTCTAAAACTGAAGAACTGAAATTTAATTTTATGTGCCATGAAAAATAAATAAATAAATAAAGGCTTGAATAAAAGCAACAGGAAAACATGCCTACAAAAAAAGTACCTCAAAGAATAAGTACAAAAGTCTTTCAGTAGCAGGCCAATTCAGAACAAGAAAAAAATGTTTCACTGTATTTGCCAAATTTCTGCATGTTTTTCCCTATAATGTTTAATGTATGTTGCAAAAAGCAGTAGCAGTTAGAAACAGTTGGAATACATTTACTTTGTTAAATTTATTTTAAGATACTTAAGATTACACAGATATGAATAATACTGTATTTGCTTATATTAGCAGAACCAGGAAAATTTAGAATAAGGTAAATTATTTCAGCATTCTCTTATTATGTGACTAATTATACTTTCCAATGTTGAAGACTATTTGAAGAATTGGGGAAAAAAATTCACTATAGGAATACATAAGTGTATCTTCAAAGTAAGAATCCAAAGAATCAATAATGAACACTGGTGTTTAGATCACACAATATATTTTTTTAAGGTAAATGGATCTATTTCACTCCTTTTTAATCTAGTATAGAAGGTCCTAGGTCCTCCACCATGTGGCACCAAACCACGGCCCACCTTATTTCCTAAAGTTAACCCACACTTCTCTGTTTCCCAAGAGCATTCTTCTTTTTTTGCATTCTTACCGCCATGGCTTTGGTTTTCCCACATGTAAATTCAAGCCATTCGGTGAGGTCAAGCTTTCATCTTATCTCCTTAAAGAAGTTCCTTTTAAATACTACAGATACCAAGCAAGAATCTTCTGAGTTCTTGTAAGTATTCACTGCCTGAGAACATGGCTAGTTTCATACTCTACTACATGGTCCCCAAAGTGCTATGTACCCAATAAGCATTCAAAAGTAAATGCAAACTGAAGAAACAGAAATACAATACAAATAGAAAATGTAATTTCATTTGTCTTCTTACAACATTAAACTGATGTGCAAATAAGACATAAAACTCATAACTTACCCCATTTAGGCTGCCTAAATCTTTCACCCAATGTTCATCCGTAGAGGCGTCATAATTGATAACAGCATGTTGCTTATCCACACTACGAGACTGAAAGGGATTTTTTTTTAAATTAATAAATGTTAAGACAATACCAGAGTAAATAAGAAACACAATGATTTTTGGTTAGACACGATGTATTAATAGGGCGGTAGATAAACATAGGGAAACACTGAAGTGGAAGTGGATTCAACACTATTTGAGATGCGTTACTATGTGAGTTTGGCATCACCCTCAATGAGGAGAGCAGCCATAATTTTCAGACTTTCTTTCTTACCAATTTCACACATTCTACTTTTGAGAGAATTTAAATCAGCTGACTTTGTGAAATGTGTCATTTTTTTAAATTTCCAACTGTGATATGGAAATCATGTTAATTTTAATGTTTTATGTATCTTATTAAAAAAAAAATCACCCTATAGGACTTTCTTCTTTTAATACCCAATACTACAGCACAAATTATCTAAGGTCTCCAAAAATGAGAGAAAGAAGTACAATATGCCATGCTCCTGAATTAAATTACCCTCACTTAAAACATGGTATTCATGAAAGAGCTCTGAGAGGGAAAGAGAAAGTCAAACAAAAAACTGACTTTTAAAAACTGCTTTTAAGTCTCTTTGAAGTTCTCCCTGCCCCCGTCCCTGACTCCCCAGAATCCAGTGAGCACCTGAGCCCATGGACACTTGTACTGAACAGAAACAGGCAGGGATATCCAACCTTTCAGCTTCCCTGGGCCACACTGGAAGAACTGTCTTGGGTCACACATAGAATACACTAACACAAATGATAGCTGATGAGCTAAAAAAAAAGGTTGCAAGAAAACCTCCTCATGTTTTAAGAATTTGTGTTGGGCCGAATTCAGAGCTGTTCTGGGCTGCAGATTGGACAGGCCTGATTTACAGTACAGTACTAGGAAGAAACAGTCTGAGAACCACCGAATCTGCACTCAGTAACCATTTACTCCAGGGAGACTATGTGAATCTCCGTGTACTGAAAAGCAAAGAAGTATCCACATGGAGAGGAGGTGTGACCTCTAGTTTCCAGTCCAACAACATACAAAGAGTTTGGAAGTCATCATTCTCATCCTCAAAACAAGAAAACGTGGACCAAACTGAAAATCAAAACCTCATCTTATTGTCCTCAAAGAATTAAGGTCCTCAGGCCAACTGCCAACCTGGAAACTGAGAGGGGGACTACCACACAGCGTCCTGGGAGCAGAGCCTGTGCACCTGGTGGGAAAGCCGGAAGGTGCCCTAACTGCTGGAGGCCTGAGTGTGGACAAGCTTGAGAGAGAAAACGCCCAGGGGCAGAGCTGCAGGTGACATCCCTTTTTCACAAGTTTTCTCTCCAGAAGGTCCACAAAAATCTCAGGGTAAAGGCAGGAGAAAAACCTTCTACAGCTTCAGGAAGGGTGAGGGGGAAAGTAACCATCTTGAAATACATGCAGAACATTCTGTTCTCCTGACCAATGGCCTTCCCTCAAGGAAAATTATGTTACCAGAGCTCAACAAGGGTTTTGCCAGTTCAACTGACACGGGAGAATAGAATACCCTGCTCTAGCCTCCTCTAGCCCCTTGTCACCTTAAAATGAGGACCAAAAAAAAAACAAACAACCCAGATGTACCTATGAATATGAAGGTTATGCCCCCACTAAAAGACTGAGAAATAAATTTAGTATCATAGAATGTCCCCCTCCAAACCTCACCATCACATCAACAGGGATTTACAAATATACATAATAAGAGGCCACAATGGAAAAAACAACCAAACTCAGACTATTTAAGGGGTCTCTAGAGAAACTCAATCAACAGGCAAGATCAAAAAAAGGGCACTTATTTCATCAAGCATATTTTCAAGGTTCATTTACCTTGCAGCTTGTACAAGAACCTCACTCTTTTTTATAGCTTAATAATAATCCATTATATGTATATACTGCATTTGTTTATCATCTGTTGCTAGACACTTGGGTTGTGCTTTCCTTTTGGCTATTGTGAAAAATGTTACAATGAATACCTGTTTGAGTCCTGATTCTCAGTTATTTCAGAAATATACCCAGGAGCAGAGTTGCTGCATCATATGGTTCATTCTATGTTTAGCTTTTTGTGGAAAACTAAACTGTTTTCCACAGTAGCTACACCATTTTATGTGCCTACCTGAATTACAATTTCTCCATCTCCCCACCAACACTTATTCTCTCTCATTTTTAATATAGCCATCCTAGATGTGAAAAGGTATCTCATTGTGGTTTTGATTGGCATTTCTCAATGACAAATGATGTTGAGCATTTTTTCATGGTCTTCTTTAGAGAAATGTCTGGTCAAGTCTTGTCCATTTTTTTCAGTGAGTTGCAAGTTTTTATACTCTGGATATTAAACTCTTAAAACTACACATGGTTTTACAAATATTTTCTCCCATTCTCTGAGCTGTCTTTTCACTCTCTTGATAGTGCCCATAGGTACACAAGTTTTTAATTTTGATGAAGCCCAATTTACCTACTTTTTCTTTTGTTGCTTGTGTTATTGGGTATCATATCTAAGAAAGCACTGTCAAATCCAAGGTCATGAAAGGTCTGTTTTCTTCTAAGAGTTTTATGACTTAGCTCTTATATTAGTCCACTGATCCATTTTGAGTTAGTTTTGCTATTATGATGTGAGGTAGGGATCCAACTCTATTCTTTTGCATGTGAAAATCCAGTTGTACAGCTTCATCTGTTGAAACTATTCTTTCTTCCATTAAATGGACTTGGCATCCTTGTCAAAACACAATTGGACACTAATTCTAGGGATGCCCCAACAAAGTAACACAGCTAAGTAGCTTAAAGCAATTCAAGTTTGTTCTCTCACCATTCTGTACTCTAGAAGTCCAAAATCAAGGAATTGACAGGGCTAGTATTTCCTCCAGAACCTCTAGGGGAGGATCCCTCCCGTGTCTTCAAGCTCCTGGCAGCTGCTGGTGTTCTCTTCGCTCTGGGCCTATCTTTTCCTCTTTTATAAGAACATAAGGTCATACTGAATTTGAGTCTATCCTAATGATTCATCTTAACTTGATTATATCCTCAATGACCCTGTTTCCAAATAAAGTCATATTCCCGTGTATGGGAGATTAGGATTTTGATATATCTTTTTTGGGGACACAATTCAAACCCTAACAGCCATAGATATTTGGGGTCATTTCTAGACTATTTTTTTCCATTTGTCTGTATGTCTACCCTAACGCCAGTGTCACTAACTTTGTCAAGAGTATTGAAATGGAGAACTTTGAGTTCTCGAACTACTTTCTTCAACTTCAGGATTATTTTTGCCTTTTTTTTTTTTTCTTGCCAAACTTCAGAAACAAAAATCTTTTATCAGTCTTCATTATAGATCACGTTTTTCTGCTTCTTTACAAGCCCACTAATTTTTTATTGGATACCAGACATTGTGAATTTTAACTTTTTGGGTGTTAGATATTTCTGTATTTCTATATATTCTTTAGTTTTGCTCTGAGACACAGTTAAGTTACTTGAAAACTGGTGTGATCCTTTTCATACAATTTTTATGACTTAGATGGTACTAGAACTTGGTCTAAGGTTAACTACTATTCCCCACTATTGAGGGACTAGAGACCAATGTGCTGTAAAATCACAAGGTTTCCAGTTTGGCTGTTAGTAGTAGGTGCCATTACTGACCCTGTTTGCTTTAATACTTAAAGCTTTTCTCCCTGCCCTTGAGTTTCTTCACATATACGAGTATGTACAGATCTGTAGTCAACTATATGCTGCAAAGTGACCCTCTAAAGAGTTCTTTCTCTGCATAACTCTCTCCTCTCTGGTATTATGTCCTGTGAACTGGAACCACGGTGGTCTCCTTGGACTCTCCATTTCCTCCCTATACCTCACAAATTGTCAGACAAATTCCATTTATTATACACAGTTCAGGACACAGACACCTCACCAGTCATGTCTCTTACTATTCCTTATCTCCATGTAAGAAGATACATGCTGCAGGCTCCTAAAAGGTCATTCCCACATTTACTGGGATGACACATGGAAAGCACCTCCTTACTCTCTGATGAATACAATAGGGTTCAGTTCCAATGGGCCTGCATCAGAACAGAGCCATTACTGCCTTTCTCTCAGCTGTCATGCTCACCACTCCATCGCACCAAGGAGCCCAGAGGTCTCTGCATTATTCTAGTTCTCTCACTGAATCTGTTTACTTAAGGTGTCATTGTATATGCAACTTACTCACATACTCACAAAACTGCATGGTGGCTTTACTTTTATTGTCCCCAAACTGTAAGTTCTTTAATCTTAAAGTAAAAATATAGTAAGCCTACACAAATTTGACTCTTCTAGGAATAATCCAAGGTTTCCCAATCTCAATACACTGCTGAGGTTTTGGTCCTGAAAATCCTTCGTTGTATGTGTTTGGCAGGGGTAAGTACTACGCTGTACACAGCCTCTTGGCTTCTACCTACTAGATGTCAGTAGCAATCACATCCAACCCCGCCATCACTTGTAACAACGAAAATGTCTCCAGATATTGGGGGCTGGGGGGTGAAAGGAGGGAGGCAGGAACATCCCAGTTAAGAACCATTGGGCTAATAAGCATTTCTACTCTACATACTTGTTTATAGTACAGAACCAAAAAAAAAAAAAAAAAAATGGGGGTAGGGCAAGAAATAAGACTTTGTTCTAGATTGCTGGTCCTACCTATTACAGTATCTAAATCCTCAAAAATATGAGGATCCATTTTTCTGCTACTTTACTCAAAAACATTTTAAAGTATCTTTTAGAAGTCTTCTACACATAATTTAGTAAATACCAATAATGTTAATTATGCTCAAACTACTGGAAGGTATCATAAATATCTCCAAAACAAGTAAAAAATATCAATATCACTGATGTAACCACAAAACTCAGTTTTATTGCACACTATGTAAATTTTATGAATTATTTATAAGTCTTATTTTAAAACTTCATGATGTGATACTTACATAAGAATAAAGTTCTCTACTCTGAGTTCTCATTTTTCAAAATTTAATCTCCAAGACTTGTTTTCAAATGAATTAATTAAACTGGTATCTAGAGCTAAAAGAGAGCCAGAGTTTAAATCTAATCAGTATTCTTCTCCAAAGAGATAGGGAAACATTTCCTACCAGTTCCAGGGTTTGAGTAGACACATATGGAAGCCTGGTGCGATTACCTGCAACATGAGCTCACAGTCATCTCTCCCAACAAAAATCATTTCTCGTGGCAGCCTATGGCGAGTGCCTCCACTGCTCACCAAGAACCAGGATGTTAAGCTCATCTTCTGCTTCGCTTCTAAGTCTCTGGCAAAGCTACGTCATCCTGCAGAGAGAGTGTCAGAACAATACATTCAGGTATTTATAACTTTAGCACTGCATCACCTATATAAGTAGGTCTAAGAACAGAACTGCATTAAACATTTACCCCTGATTAAACAGACAGTCCACAAAGTAAGTCCAGAGATTCCACTAAGAGTTTAATTAAAAAGAAAGTAGGCGATAAAGTAGGTACGTAGTCAACTAATAAATATTCATCTTACTTCTGAAAAACTTTAAGTATTACTTACAAAAGTTTGGAATCTGCAAGTAAATGAGAACATTAGAATGTTAACCTCAGTAACTACTACCAATATTGTACAAATAAATGTGTAACTTATAACTGATTTGAGAAAGACAAAGTTCTAATGAATACAAGGGCTGTCTGGAAAATAATTCACCCATAAATGCCTCTATTTTTCATATTACCCGAGTGGATACTTTCTGGGCAGCCCTCATATTATTTGATATCTGATTAAGAACAATGAAAACCAAAGAAATTGCTGCTTTTGTCTACCAAGTGTAGACCACTAAATGCAGTTTCAAAAACACACAATTTTAATTTCTCTGTCCTCACGTGTACTTTACTTTCTCTTTACCAGCAGTCCCCAATCTATTTGGCACCAGAGACCAGTTTCCTAGAAGACAATTTTTCCAGTGTTGGGGGACGGGGATGTGCATGAGCAGTTCACAATAGGATTTGCACTCCTATGAGAATCCATTGCTGCTGCTGATCTGACAAGAGGCAGAGTTCAGGCAGTAATGCCAGTGATGGGGAGCGGCTGTAAGAACAGATGAAGCTCTGCTCGCTCACCTGCCTGCTCACCTGCCCACTGCTCACCTCCTGCAGCTTGGTTCCTAACCTGGGGTTTTTCTAGAACAATAATTCTTAAACTTTTTGTTCTTGGGACCCTTTTACAATCTAAAGAAAGGACTCCGAAGAGCATTTGATTTACATGAGTTATATATATTAATGTTTTGATCCTATTAGAAATAAAAACTGACAAATTGGTATTTATCAATTTGTTTAAAATAATCAGTAAATCAATTTTATGGAAAAATAACTAACATTTTAATAAAAAATAATTACTTTTCCAAAACAAAACTAGTTTACATTTTAAAACATCTCTTTAATGTCTGGCTTACTATAAGATTTTCATATGTGCTCTGTATCCAATCTGTTAGAACTACTGCTTAACTTGAAATATTCAAAAGACCTGGCTTTAGACTGGAAAAGAAAAATGGAATATTGTTTTCAAATAATGTCGATAATTTTCTCTGATACTATATTAAAACTTCACAAGTGGTAGTTTCTTGGAAGCTACTCATAGGACAGAACATGAAACTTTTCACACTACGAGGGGGACCCCCTGAAAACTGGAATGATCTGGAGGGCGGGCCGCTCACAGTGCAGGCTTCCTCCGCTAGGTGAGTGTTCTAAGAGCCCATCTGCATCAGCGTACCAGCTGCTGCTGCTGTGAGAGGCTGCACGCAGCTTCAGTGAATATTGTTAGGAGACTTTCAACGCGTCTGCCCATTTCACGATGGGTGATTTACATGAACAACATGCGGGATGGCAACACACCTGTCCACGCTGGGCTGAGTTTTCAGGAGTTTTTGACCAAAAAGCATGACTCCCTCTCCCCAAGCAATCTTTTTGTTTCCCTGGATGAAAAAAGTCCTCAAAGGGAAACGTTTTGCAGACAGGGAAGAGGTAAAACAAAAAATGGCAGAAGCACTAAAAGGCATCACAATCGATGAGTTCAAAAACTGTTTTGAGCAGTAGCAAAAGCATCTCTATAGGTGTACTGCATCAAATGAAGAGTGACTGGTTTAAACATGCAAGAATAAATACACAGCTTTTATAAATAAATTCCAGTTTTGGGGGGGTATACCCCCCTTGTATGTTATAAGCAAATCCATCTTCTACTTCAAAGAGGTTTTGTTAATAGCATGCATTGGTCACTTGGAAAATATTGGTTCCTTGAGTTACACAGATGTTCCAAATGAAGACAGATTTCATTTTACTATTTAAAAACATCACATCCATTATTTTCACCACCCGTATCTTCAGAAAAGTCTTAAGTACAGCAGGTCCTGGAATAATGACATTTTGTTATAAATGTGGTAAGATGTCATTTTTTATATCAATTATCCTATGGTAAAATTGGTTTCCATATATGCTGTTTTGCTTAAAGTCACAGAACTTAGCTACAATATTAAATGAGCACTTACTGTACTGGTCAGCTGTTAAGCTCATGGTAGCAGAATCAAATGCTCCAAAATTCTAAATTTTTCTTGAAAGCTCAAATTTTATTGGCAAAAACTGTCAACTCTTTTTTGAAGCTAACAGGCTCACTCTGTCCACCCAATACAGAAGGTCCCAGACGTGCATGGTTCCATAAGATTTTTCAACTTTATGGTGGTTTTAAAGCAATACACATTCAGGAGAAACCACACTTCAAATTTCTGAAAGCGATCTTCTCCTGGGCTAGTGACATACAGTACTGGTACTCTCTTGGGAACCTGGGCAGTGGTAGCAAGCCACAGCCTCTAGTCAGCCACATGATGAGGGGGACAGACAACTGACACTAGATAATGTGCCATGTTGACAGCATTTCTCTGGATACTATGTTCTGTGTTTTTGCAGTGCATCATGTCTACAAAACGTGTCACTGTTTCTGGTGAGAAAGAGGAAGGCCATCACTCTTGAGATAAAACTCAAGCTAACTGCCAAACTGTTGGCTAAAGTCAGTCAGTTTACCTGTCAGTGATTGTTTCAAGTAAAAATGATGTTCCATGACAGAAGTGGCTAGTTCAGCTCACACCTCCATGACACAAACGCTTTTCCTTGAGACAACCACAGTACTCTGGTGTATAGCATAAGGGCTTTATGAATGTTTCCACCTAGTCAACAAGATAGTAAAAAGATGCGACTCAAACATCAAGATTACGAGTGTCATACTAACTTTTTCCTTTATTTCTTTTTTGCAGATTGAGTCAAGATTTTTAGCTACTCTAAGAGAAGCAAATTCCTAATGGTAGTTATCTGCTCTCCATATTGGTAGTTTGGTTATTTCAATGCCATTCTGAATTCAGATTTCAAGTTAGATACTAATAATACCGCAAGCACCCGCTATGACTCAATAGAGACTAAATGTAAGGGGCAAATGTTTCCACAGTTAAGTTGATCTAACTCTAGATATGCCCCCAATCACTGGAGCAATGAGGATAATGTACTTTATCCTGTAACATGATATGCTAACATTTCCTTACTCTCAGATGAAATGTCTAAGAGAATATTCTTAGCAGATACATGAATTTGGAAAGCAACTAGGATAAGGAAAACTAGTGGATCAGTTAAAAAAACTTGGGTTACCGGTATATGAGGTAGAGGTAAACACTGAACCAGAATCACAGTCCCACTTCTGTGTTCCCAGTAGCTACAATTAGCTTTAAAAGGGGACTCACCTGCTCTATCAGAGCTCATTCCATGATCTAAGGGACTAAAAATTTAAATATTCAAGCTTTAATTAAAAATATATATCTGCAGATGTTAAACAGAGCACACAGCTTCTATATTTTTAACTTTCAACATTTACATACTTTACTGCTTTCGCTTATTTATATTAAGAAATATTGCTTCAAGTCACTTTTAATTCAGATTGGGGGCTGGTGGCAAGAAGAGTCTGAGTGTTCTTAATTACTATCCAGAGCTGTGAGATAGGCAACAAAAGTGCCCTTGACATATAACAACATTATGAAGTAATGTCGTTATATGAAGTAATACATCACAGAACCCCACGGCAAAGGACTGTTTACTCAGATTATTAGGTTTGAGGGGAAAAAAACGAAGTAAGTGACAGTCAGAATATGCAATTACTTGAGCTACAATGCATGTTGAGGGCAGCCTATCCTCCCTTCCAGCAATTGGCTGGCTGAGTCATCAGCAGATGGCTTTACAGAAAGCGCACCTTCTCTTACGCACGGCTCCTGCTAGTGCAGAGACAAATAACTGACTTCACATCAGGACTTCCCGTCTACACAGTGGAAAATGCTCTCCTCTAACCTGTGCAATCGCATTTTAAGCAATATCATCTACTTATGCATCCATGTGACCCCTTTTTTTCTGGCACCAAGACATATGGAAGGGTGCCAGTGGTCTCCAAGGGTCTGGCCCAGTGCCTAGCTCAGTTTCCTAAATGAATAAATAGTAAGAGAAAGGAGATGTGTTTTTTCCTAACAAAATAAACACAAACTTACAGAAAGGGGGGAAAAGTGATAAAAAAGTTCATCTCCTAATGCCAAATTGTCCTTTAAACCAGCAGAAGGCTCATAAATTAAAATGAACTAAGCCAAACTGCCATACAGGCTTTTATAACTTGTCTTATATTTTTTCTTTTTCTTTTAATGAAGACTTTTTTTAATAGCAGTTCACAGAAAAATTGAAGGGCAAGGTACAGAGAGTCTTCTCATTTCCCACATGCACAGCCTCTCCCATTAGGATCCCCCAAGAGAGGGATAGATTTTTTCAAAGTGTTGAACTTTCATCAATACATCGTTATCATCCAAAGTCCACAGCTTACATTAGGGTTCACTCTCGGTACTGTACAGTCTATGTGTTTGCACAAATGTACGATGCACGTATCCATCCTCATGCTAGCATCGAGTATTTACTTCACTGCTCTAAAAATCCTGTGCTCCAGCTATTCAACCTCCCCGCCCTGCCCCCATCCACTCCTCATCTTTTCACTGTCTCCAGTTTTGCCTTTTCCAGAATGTCATATAGTTGGATTTATACAGCATGTAGCCTTTTCAGACTGGATTCTTTCACTCAGTAACGTGCATTTAAGTTTCCCACAAGTCTTTTCGTGGCTTGAAAGCTCATTCTTTTTTTTAGCACTGAGCAAATTCCATTGTCTGGAGGTACTCCAGTATAAGTGTGTATTTACCTGCTGAAAGATGTCTTGATGGTTTACAAATTTTGGCAATTATGAATAAAGTTGTTATAAATACCATGTCTTTTTATCCCATCATACCAAGTACTCAAAAGATAAGACAATAAATTTTTTAAAAATGTATAAATTCAGAATTCATGTCTAACATTTCCCCCCCTACTAAATCCCTAATAGGAAATATTCATCACACTAAAGTCTCTTCCTTCCAATGCTACATATTTCTGAAAATGAAAAATAATTAGGGTTGCATATCAGCCAAGGACTCAAGTAAAAACAGACATAATTTTCAAATACCTTTCATGTATAATAGATAGCATGTACTATGTGCCAGACACTGTTCTAATAACTTTACTTACACACACGTGCTTGTTTTTAATTTAACTACAAAAGTTATATAAGTTCTTCAAAATGGATATAAACATATACATCAATTACACAAGACTCCATTTTATAGAATACTGTAAAATGAATTAATCATTTTTTTCTTCATTCACACGTATTTAAGTACTAAGCACTATAGATAACAGGGAGAGAGTGATGATCAAGGTAGGAAAAGTTCCTAATCTCACAGAAGCAAATATAGACACATCAGAGCTAAGTAAACAACTAAGACAACCCCAGTGACGGTGGGAAGGCAGGAACATGAGAAGACAGAGCAGCGTGATGTAACAGTTGCAGGGTGGTACTGTTTAGGCTGGGGGGTCCAGGGAGACAATGACATACACTTAGAAGATATTCAAAAATTCATCTCTGCTGCATAACTGACTTGGAACAGAAAACAGCAATATACTCTTGGGAAAAAAAATGGTTTCTTTAAAATCCCCACCCCCACTTGAAACTGTACATACAGCTAATTCAAAAAAATAAATCCACAGCTGTGCTTTTTTTGGATACCTACCAAGATACTTGTTCCATGCTCATTTGAACACACTCTGTACTGGGATAATTTCTGCTTTCATACACTCATAATTTTGGGAATGAGTGCTCCAAATTTTGCCTTTATCATCTATTTATCCATCTATCTATCAATCTATCATGCACATAATTTACAACTTTTGCCTGAAATAGCATTTAAGTGTAAAAAGTTTTCATGAAAAATAAATGAAGATGATGCGCCCAATATCAATCATTATATATTCTACATCTGAGTTTGTTACATATTTCAAAAGACAGATTTGATGGCAAAAGCCGGTGATTAAAAAACAACAACATTTCTTCATAAAAATCATTTATAAAGTACTTAAAAGAAAATGCTTGAGAACACAAATCATATTTTTCCATATATCATCTAGACATTAAAAGTTCTTGCCAAGTTTTTTCTGTTGATTTGTGAAAAATGTAGTCTGACTGGCTTTCTTTTGTAGAACTGTACAACTGTGCTAAAACAATTTTGTTGTTTTACATTGGTGAACAATTAAAATTTAGATTCAAATATTTATCAAGTACCTCCTTTGTGTCAATAACTTGTGGGCAAGGTGCTTATGCTTTCATCCTGCCATTTAACCCTCTGAAGCATAAAAGAAACCTTTTTCCCCTGGAAGTTAAATGATTTACCCAAGGTCACAAATCTAGTAGTAACAGGAGCCCTCTGGACTCAAATCTGAGCTTTCAGATACCAAATTCTAGGCTTTTCCCACAACCACCATCTTCTTTGTATTTCTCTCAAATATATCTTAAAATGATCTAAGTCATCCCAATTCCTATAGACTCAGATTGGCTAAAGAGTTTGAAGATTACTGAAAAGCAATATATTTGTATATAATAGCATGTCTTCTGGCACAAGGTTTTTTAGCAATAAACACTGACAGTTCATACAAAATTCAGTCTATTTTCAATCTCCCTCTTACCTAGACTCTTGCCCTGGCTACAATGATGAAAATTCCTTCAAAATACTGTGATTTTTTTGAATCATTTGAATGTTCTACTATTTGTATGACTATTTAAAAAGAAATAAAAGAGCAGTCCTCTGTCACTCTGTTTCTCCACTCTGATGTATTTTTCTTCATAGCACCTGTAGGTTTACTTGACTTTAGATCATATAATTATATAATTATCCATATCCACCACCAGACTATAAGTTTCAACCAATACCTTTAGTACTGGAGGATATAATGGTTTTCTCCTTAATTAAAAAGAAACAAATACATTCAAATGGTTTTCATTATCTTTGCGTCATCTGTTACCTCCAGTGTATTTTATTTATGTAAGATTTATTCTATTTATAAATCTACATGGACTTGTCCTCGGCTCTATCTAGTGCACGTGCAGGATGAAGGCGTAAGAGGGCTGGCTTGTTAAATTTATAAATGTCAAAAAGCCAGGAAGGGAAGTTAATCCCTTGGATGACAGAATCATGGTTCAAGAAGATCTCAACAAGTTTAACATTGGCTACATTCAAGATGGTATTTAAAAGGGTTAAAGGTAAATACTGCTTCAAAAATATATGTCCAGGGGAAGCCGGGATGGCTCAGTGGGTTGAGCGCTCACTTTGCAGCGCCGGGGACTGGGGATCGAATCCCGGCCCCGGCCCGTGCGGAGCCATGTGCTGGGCTGGGAGCTCCCCCAGTTCAGTTCTCTCTCTGTCTCTGTCTCTGTATCTCTCTCTCTGTCAAAAAATAAATAAATAAATAAATAAATAAATAAAAATATTTAAAAAATATATATATATATATGTCTGTGTATATAGAGAATGGAAGAGATCTTAACAAAAAGAAAGATGCTGGTTTATGTTGACTATATCAGTGATTTCCAGATAAATTTCCCAGAAAACAGAATGGGAAATAATAGGCTGCCAACTTTTTATTGTTTATCTAAGAACACTAAAACAAACAAACAAACAAACAAACAAACAAAAACTCCAAGACAAATATCAATAGGAACTTACCATCTAACTCTATCATTTCATAAAGGTCATTTTTACATTAAAAAAGTAGAAATACAGAATCTAAAAAAATAATCCCTTGAATTGCATAAATATAACTTGAGATGCCACATAACATTTTCTCTCATATTTTGCTTAGAACTGGCAAAGATATTACCGTTATTCAACAGTTAACACAATTTTATATTGTAAACAGAAGTGTATGGCTTGAATTAAGCAAAGGAATAACTTCATTACACTGCATTCAGACCACAACTGCAGAATTAAATATGGAAACCTAATCAGAACAAAAAGAAAAGCACTAACAAAACTGATTGAATCTAGTTGACAGAGACTAGTAAAGTAAGCTGAACCATATGAAGTTATAAGGGTTGTAATATGTACTTAGAGAAGAGACAAACCTAGCAGAGATCCAATTATTTTAAGGAGACCTTACTGCATCTCACTCATAAAGACAAAACTGCAACCCATAGGAAGAAGTTATTAATATATAGTTAAACAGGTATTAGCTCAACTTAAATAAAATCTTCCTATACTTTTAAAAAGCGAAAGGAGCCATCTTATACTCATGTGTTCACGCAGAAACTAGATTCAGTAAGATTTTAGGAATATGAGAAGTAGGCGGTACCTTGTATGACAACATTTCTAGTCTCCTGTAATTCTAAAATTCTGTGAATCAGAGGGAATAAATGTTGCATTTTTTAACTTACTAAGAAAGACAAATGGAAAGGATTTTGACTTTGGTTGAAAAGATGGGAAGGTTCAGTTAAGGTTCTACCACTTAGCGGTGACACAGAGGCAAAATTATTCACTAATTTTGGGCCTCAAATAGTCTAACTTTAAATATGTAAAATACCTTACAAGACTGGGGACACACACAGTCTGGCACTTTTTAGGTGCTCACTACATGGTAGATATTATTTATTTATTAAATAAATATCATGTCCCAAAAGGTAATATTTTCTGTATTACTTATTAATAACTAATATACTTTAATGACATTCTCTGCTATGGCTCATTTTTCAAACCTCTAAGTAATGTATGCTTGAGATTCTTTTCCACTTCTATGTTTTGTACAATTCCTATTTTTATGTAAGCAATTATTGTAAGATTTTCTTTAACCTTACTTTTGTTGGTTTTCTTCCTACCTTTGTTTGACATAAAAGTAGGCTTTACCTTCAGTACATATGGGCTATGTCATTCATTTTGGCAAAAAAGATATTATAATTTACTGCACTATCATTTCAACTGACTGGACTATATATTCAGTTTAATCAACCCTACAACCAGACATGTTTTTTTTCTTTTGTATCACTCATATTGACTCATTGTTGAGCACCTCCCTTAAGAAACATATGAGTTAATAAATTAAAACTCATTCCACCAACAGTAATTGATTATTAGATATCTTGGTTGTTTTTTCTTTTTACTTTTTGAAGATTTATTTTTATTGTTTTTGACAGAGAGAGAGAGAAATACAGAGACAGAGAGAAGGGGGAGGGCCCAGAGCAGTCTCCATAGTTGCACATCATTTTTTTTTCCACATAGTTTCATTCCACAGGTGGGTATGGGGCTGCACAGGGCAGGGATGATTGGGCCCAGGTCTCACCGCAGTGAGAAATGAACTGGGGGCACTCCCCAGTTCAGTATATGGGTCCACACGGGCTGGGGACAGGATTTGATCCTCGATCCCCAGGGCTGCAAAGTGAGCACTTAACTCACTGAGCCATCCCGGCTTCCCCGATATCTTGATTCTTAACAAAAGCTTATGAAATAAAGATAAGAGGAAATCCATTTCTTACTAAAAGCCATCAACATTTAATGCTCCAGCCAATATTATTAATCCATCAAGGATTTTTCAGATAATCTGTAACTGCTCATTTGTTATATTCTTCCAGTATAATTTGCAACAGTATAACAGATATTTTTGTTGGCAAGTTAGTATCATGCTGTCTGTTAGATACCCGTATTTATTAGGACAGCTTAACACTGCTAGTGTTAAACAATGGAGGAGAAAAAACCATTATTCATTAATTAAAATAGCAAACATTATTTTTATGAATGGATTTTGTTGAATAAAAACATGTGACAACTTTAAACATATACTGTATTCAGTACCAGATGAGTGATATCTGATTACTATCAGATGCAACAATAAAACAAGTTCTTTTTCTTTTTTTTTTTTGACTGATAAAACTAAACAAGGAACTGATACTTGGAACAAATAAAACAAATCACTATGCACAGAATTTTCTTAAAGCACCTTGACATCTGCATTAGGAGGCATAATAAATGATGTTATTGTATATATTTCACTATTCTAATGCTAAGATAAAAATCATATAGATGATTTCCATACAAAGTCATCTTAGAACATCATAAAATTACCAGTAAAATACACTGAAAATTTGATTTAACATAGTTTTACATTTTGAATTTAATTACAGGTTATTTTTAAGTTGAAACTTAAGAGAAACATTAATTTTTTTTCTAAGTGTTACAATGCAACATATAATTTAAGGATAAAAATTATAAAACGAAAAAGAACGTTATGGCAAAATCAACTCAATAAAAGAACACAAATTTTGATAAAAGGTTCAAGTTTTTTTCTCAAAAGCTAAATTCTTATTTAAGATAATGTAATTCATTAATCGCAGAGAAGTGAACTTCATAGGCTCTTGTTACGTGGCAGTTTTAACAGAATGTATAGTACTGATCATACTATAAACTACTAACGAATATCAGAAAAATAACATTAAAATATGGTTTCTAATAAGTAGCAGGGGGGAAAATTCCAAGTTTCTGTTTTTATGAAAAGCCCATGTTCTGGTATCTTTCCCTCTATCAGTAAGTTAACTTATGAAACTCAAAGTTTCACTTCAGAATTATTATTTTTACATGACAAAGTAAAGGACTGAATGGGGAAGCCGGGATGGCTCAGTGGGTTAAGCGCTCACTTTGCAGCGCCAGGGACTAGGGATCGAATCCCGGCCCTGGCCCGTGTGGACCCATGTGCTGAACTGGGAGCTCCCCCAGTTCAGTTCTCTCTCTGTCTCTGTCAAAAAGCAATAAAAATAAATAAATAAATATTAAAAAAAAGAAAAGGACTGGATGAATACAACTGGGGTAGCAATGAACTTGACTGTCCCAGACAAGGCAGAGGCTGCAGAGCAGCTCTCCATGGATGCTCATAGGGCAAGGGGGCCCGTGCAGAACAGACCGTCGTTTTATTTGGCTCTGCCTTTCATTCGCAGTTTGGCTTGGATAGCCAAGCCAGTTAACTTTCTAAATTGAGTGTCTTCTATCTCTGTCAAGTGCACGTAGACTCTTCAGTTCTTTTTTTAATATATTTTTATTTATTTATTTTTGACAGAGAGAGAGAGAGAGAGAGAGAGAGAGAGAGAGAGAGAGAGAGAGAGAGAGAGAGAGAGAGAGAACTGAACTGGGGGAGCTCCCAGCTCAGCATATGGGTCCGCACGGGCCGGGGCCGGGACTCGATCCTGGGTCCCCGGCGGTGCAAAGTGAGCGCTTAACTCACTGAGCCATCCCGGCTTCCCCTACTCTTCAGTTCTTAAGACACCAAAACCATGCACTATCTATAAAGTTAGGAAGGACTACAAGCAGCCCTAGTGTAGCTTTTTTTTTGAATGGCAGGAAAATACAAAATGGTTTGTAACTTCAAAATGTAGCATGTCCAGAGCTGCACTCCTAACTGAGACACAGCAGCTAGGGCTGTATCAGCGAAGACCTAGAGCCTGTGTTAATAAAGGAACTCTCTCCTCCCACCGTCGTCCTCCACCTGCTCCTCCCCATCCTGCTGCATTCCCGTCTGGGCTGGAAGCATGAAAGCTTAAGGCCCAAATCGCTTCTTTTACAAGATGCACGTCCAATCCAGAGTCATCATCTGCTTCAACACATTTCTCTCAACCGAGAGTGAGATGCCACAAAGAGAACAGAAAAAAATACGAACACATTCAAAACCACAAGTGCACCAGGCCTATTTTGGGGTCCGCTTGGACGGCTTAAGCAGCCCACCAACCACCCGTGAGGATGCACCCTCACCCAGTCCCGTGGGACGTGAACGCGCTACTCGCCCCGGGGGGAAAAATCCTGCAGCTCCACGTCCCCGCTACACAATAGCCCCGTCGTCAGGCCCTTCCTGCGCCCGCCTTGGTCGTCATCGCATCTTATCCGCACCCCCCGGGCCACGCTTTCACGGCGCTTTACCTTCTTCAAATAAATAAATGACACCCCACCCCACCCACACCCCAAAAAAGAGGCCAAACCAGGAGATTCTACAAACCCCATGTCTTCCCGCCCCGCGTTGGGCGGCTGCTCGTATTTTTCCCCCTCCCTGGGGGGGTAATAAAATGAAAGGAACCACATCGAACCCCGACATTTGGAATCTCAGGACAATGAGGAGCCCCCCGCTCCGCGCCCCCCGGGGCTTACACTCGGCGGGGCGCACAGGGTGCGTGACACCGCGTCTCCCACGCCCTCCGCACGCATCCACGGGGCTCCGGGCCTGGACCTCGCGCCCACCGCCCACCCCCCAAAATAAAAAATAGTAATAAACCACCCCAAAAATAAAAAATAATAATAAACCACCCCCCAAAATAAAAAATAA
>PVKE010000746.1:98626-125567 GCA_004027555.1 Craseonycteris thonglongyai | reverse complement strand
CCTATAGGACAAGAAGCTTGTTCAGTTTTGCATCCCTAAGACCTGGCACAGAGCAGGCACTCTACAAAAGGGTACTGAATGAGTGAGTTAGGGATGGAGGTAATGAAAAATAAAACATAGAATGTTATTTTTAAAAAACATCAAGTAATTATTATATCATCTAGAAAACTGTTAGATCTAGAACATTTAACCCATCACTCTGGAATTCAGTAAGAACTTTCTGTAACCAAACTAAATTAACTTATGACCAACTAATGATTTGTGCTTCAATTATTTTAAGAGAAAAAACACTTGATGTCCAAGCCATTATAACTGTGGTTCTATCTAAATAATTGATGGATTTATTATATTAAAAAAAAAAGTCTTTGG
Source organism: Craseonycteris thonglongyai (assembly GCA_004027555.1). NCBI lineage: Eukaryota > Metazoa > Chordata > Mammalia > Chiroptera > Craseonycteridae > Craseonycteris > Craseonycteris thonglongyai. The sequence goes on along the minus strand of PVKE010000746.1, from coordinate 125,198 downwards.
GCTTCTACTACATGCTGTAAATAAAGTTCCTGCCACATTCTAGAGGGGGGGAAGACAGCAATAAATAAGCACACTATATATGGATATATATACATTTACAAATATAATAAATGTATATATATATATATATTTATATATGCATATACATACATACATATATACCGTACATATACACAATACAAGATAATTTCAGACTATGAAAAGTGCAAGGTGCACTATGCTAAGTGAAATAAGTCAGACAGAAAAGGACAAGAACCAAATGATTTCACTCATATGTGAGATATAAAATAGAAAGCATCAAACAAAGAAAACAAACAAACTAAGATAGCGGAATGGTAGTTAGCAGAGGAGAAGAGGGGTGGACAATGAAGATGATGAAGTGGGTCAAATAGATGATGATAGATGGAGACTAGACTCTGGGTGGTGAACACACAATGCAATATACTGTTGTATTACAGAATTGTATGCCTGAAACCTATGGAGTGTTATAAACCACTGTCACCCAAATTAATTTAAAGAAATAAAAAAATAGCGCAAGAAGCAAAACAAATAAAATAGGCTTATATGACAGGGTGTACATAGTGGGGGGAGGGAGGGGCGGGCACTTTAGATAGAGGGGTCCGGAAAATCTGTTTTGTGTACCACTTTTGAAATATGTTAAAAAAAAAAAAAAAGAGCTGTACTATTCCACTCACCCCATGTATACTGTGAAACCACTTCTTTTTTATTATACTTCCAGGTCTAAAGTCATGATATTTTTACATAACCATACACTTCTAGAATTATAGGAAATATTATCTTCTATAAAAATAATGCCAACACAAACATATGGCTGTACAGTATATTGTATAGTGATGTTCTTCCATAATAATCCCAGTGAGATTGCTGGGCAAGGTATCAACAAGAATCAGGGCTGTAAAAACATCGAAGACTCTCCTGAACAAAGAGTAAACTGGAGGGAGGCAGCCTCAGGCTCTGCGTGGGGACAGTGGGAGGCACCAGTGAGGTTAGCAGTGTGTGATAAAGGCCCTGAAAGGAGTGCAAAATTCGGGGAGAACACAAAGAAAAGAGACAAAGAACTCATTTATAGCGATTGCACTATGCTCCATTAACACCACTGATCTGAAAAACACAGACCACCAAGCCTGCTTCAAATTTTGAAATGCCCGACATTTTATGCTTGTAGTATTTTCTGAATTGCCTCTTTCTCATCAGCAAGTTTTTAGAAAAGCATAAAAATGAGCCTTTTAATAATCCCGTTTTTAGTAAGTCAAGGTAAAAACCCTGCTTGTTTTCATTCAATTCTATTAAAAAAATGTTTCCTTCTCATTGTCTTTCAAGTTGGAAAAAGGAGAAATTAAGCCCACAAAATTTGCCTTTCAAAGCTGCTAAGTAGAAAGGAAATCTTTTGTTCTTTTTTGCAACATATTAGTCAATTCCTAGTTAGAGTTTTTTTTTGTTGTTTTGTTTTTTAAGTTTTCTCATTTTAATTAAGCTATTAGGTCTCATAATATGATAAAGAAAGGGCTCAAAGACCCAGGGGAGCCTCTGTGAGAGATAGCTCTTTGCGACACATGCTCATGAGTTCTTGGTCTCAATTATATTAGACATTATCCAAGGCAATTTAATTACTGCCTGTCCCTATCAGCCTGTTTGCCAGTCCTTCCCCAAAAGAAGGATGAAGACAACCATTCTTCTCTGGTTCACTCTGCCAAATTAATTCTGAATAGACAAGCTGGAACACACCAAAGGAAGCAATTTCCCCATTTACTTTAAGAAAATGGATTTGGTTGCCACATTCCTAAGATTGTTCCAAGTAGGTTGTTCCCCCAACATTTCATGCATTCCAAGGGGAGCAGATGAGAACAGGTGAGGAGGAAATGAAGCACCCCCACATGACCACAAGCCAAGGACCTCTGAGTCTCCCTGTCATGCCCCCCCCCTTTCTAAATGTGGCACAGCGCCTCCTCTATGATCCCTAGCCCTCACTAATCTCAGAGGGTTTAGCATTAGCAACCATTGTCACATAATTTAGGGACGTATTTAATCATTTCTTTGATGCTCTTCATAAAAGTGGGTACAATCCTGGGACACAGGAGGGACTCAAACACAAATGTGGACAGTTCACATGTAAAATAACACTTTGGCTTCAATTTGAAGATTAGTTACACCAGTCAGAGAAATTGAAATATTTTTATACCAGACAGCAAAGATATTCTTGCATTTGTTTTGTGTCTCACCCTCTGTTCTACTTAGAGCTCTCTGAGGTCTTACTATTTACATCTCTATTCTGGTTCTATCTTTTTTTTTTTTTTTTTTTTTAACAATTTCTAGAGGTTAAAAACGTCACAAGAAAAAAACACCACTGCCTTCAATACTTGCAGGAATACCTAAGCCATCCATTGAATAGAATCCAAATCTCAGAAAACCTGGATTCCATTCTTCACTTTCCCAAAGAATGCCAACCACATTCAAAAGACAGTTCTCTGGTCTTCCCTCTCTCATGCAAGAGAATCACTACTTCCTCTGTTCACCAACCTTCCATGCAGATGTTATGATTAGGGGCAAAAGTGCTTGACTGACTGTATTGGGACTTGGTTTCTATCTCTAATTCTATCACTAACTTGCTAAGTGACTTTGGGAAAACTATTCTCTCTGGGACACACGAATCTGTAAAATAAAGAGAATGGCTCTAAGATCCGTTCCCAAGGAGAATCGGCTTTAAGTCGCTGATTATGACATTAAACTCAAATTACTCCTTTAGGGCAACTTCCCAGTGAACTGCATCTGACGGACAATCTCACTGATGTCCTCACACACGCGGTTGGTCTTATATGAAACTTCAACTTTATAGAGGTCTCTGAAATGGATCTTGTGTCCTTTTTTTTTAAGATTTATTTTATTGTTTTTGACAGAGACAGAGAGAGAATAGGGAGGGCCTAGAGCAGTCTCCATAGTTGTATGTCATCAGTTTTCAATTTGGTTTCGCTCTACACAGGTGGGCGGGGGGCTGCGCAGGGCAGGAATTGGGCTGGGGGCCTCCTGCACGGGAAGCACACCCCAGTTCAGCGAATGGGTCCACATGGGCCAGGGCCGGGATTCAATCCTCAGTCCCTAGGGCTGCAAAGCGAGAGCTTAACCCCCTGAGCCATCCCGGCTTCCCCCTCAGGTCTTTTTTGAGTATCTGTAACTCCTGAGATCCAGAATGGTGTCTTGGTTCCTCTGTGTCCTTGTGCTGCACTGACTGTAACTCTAGGAAGAAGGACGACCACACAGCACCTGCCACCCTCTTGCTACCCCTTCTAGTGCCCTTTCTCTCTGTCAGCAAAAGGCTCTGCCTGACAAGCAAAGGCTTAGTTTTTAAAGAAAAGATTCCAGTGAAAGACAGTTTTTCCCTCTGGAAATAGTGCAAGAAATCCTGAAAGCCAGGCAACAAAAAGAGAAACAAAACTGGAAAACCACCCAAAACACCACAGTGGCCCTGTCCCAGTCACGGCCACACCTCATCTTGCCTCTCACGAGACTTACACTGAAGCAGGGCTGCCAACTCACAGGTGAAATGCCCTGACAAGAAGGCTGGCATTGTCTGTGGGAGTTTTCTGCCCTTGGTAATAAGCGATCAGAAGCTGGTTTCAAACCAGGAGACCAACTTCATTATACTTCAGAGTATACGCCCCAGCAGCTGGTAATAAGCACCAGTTCGAAAAGATGAGACGAGTCGCTTTAATCTGCCTGATAGGCAGTGATGGGAAGGAACGGTGTGGTGTCTGGAAAGTTTTCCTACCCCCACCTCAGTCACAGGAACTTCTGCTCCAGATTTTTGCAGAACTGGCCTCCTGTCTGACCTCTAGCACAAGGTTTTATTTTGCTGGCAAATTTTAAGTGAGAGGAGATCAGTCCTTTGTATGAACTACGTTTTAGCAATTAAATTTACTTAATTCACCAATACGTTATACCTTTTACCACCAGGCTCTTCTCATATCTCTTTTGCTTAAGGAGGTAGAATCAGATTTGGTCTCCCAATCTTATAGGGACAAAGCAGCCTGGTTGACCAAACCTCAATGAACCATTTCTCCAATTGTAAGGTGGAAATGGCGCCGAGCTAAATCTCACGAATGAAATGTTTCGGATCAGGGGTGTCCAACCTTTTGGCTTCCTAGGTCACAATGAAAGAATTGTCTTAGGACACACATAAAATACACCAACACTAACAATAGCTGATGAGCTAAAAAAAAAAAAATTGCAAAACTATCTCCTAATGTTTTAAGAAAGTTTCCAAATTTGTGTTGGCCCACATTCAAACATGCCCTGGGTAGCGTGCGGTCCGTGGGCTGGGGGTTGGACAAACTTGCTTTAGAGTATGTTTATGACATCTAAACACCTCAGAATTGCCAGGAGCACCCCCTTCCCCAAATTTTTGTCCCAATGCCCCTCAGCATAGACTCTAAATGATCAGTTTTCAAGACCTGATTTTTCACTGAGAAAACACAAGGTTATGAAGTGAGATGCAGATTTGTACATATCTGGAAAGTATAATTGGGTTGTTATTGACAAGGTAAACTTAGGTATGTAAGCACGGGCCTCCTGTCTGACCCCAATTCCGCATCTTGCCATTTGTTCAGGCATCCACCTCCTCATTCACTAAGTTTCCTCCTCTTCTGATCAACTGCTAAAAAGACACCCAGTAAACTGGCTCCAATTGAGGACGAGCAATGAAGGCAAAGCTGGTCATAAACTGCTGTGTATTTGTACTTCCTCTCTGGTGTGATCCATGCCTCCTGAACTTGAAACTAAACTGAGGAGGCTCACAGTGGATGGTGAGGAACAGCCTGGTTACTGAGTGCTCAAGGCCACTCTGCCTGAGAGGCTAACACGTGGGAAGGAAATGGCCTTGGATAAGGGTGCACACACAAGGGAGCCTCAGAGTCTCCAAGTCAGATCAGAAGCACACGAGGCCGAGGCTGCCCGGAGGGAGGAGACCAGAGGGGCTACTGTTTCCAGCTAAGACAGCGTTAAGAATCACATGCTCACATTTGCGGAATCGTGGATTTGCCCATACAATGATTTCACAACCACCATCTCTTTTCAGACCCACACAACTCTATGCCATAAACAAGGCAAGATTTTACATCACTTTTACAGAGGGGCAAAACCCAGCAGACACGTATAGACTTCAAGGGGCTTGCCCAAGACCACAGACTGGCAGGAGGAGCCTAGATGAGAAGCCAAGCTTCCCAATTTTTAGTCCTGTGTCTTACTTCTTCCCCAAAGCATAAGGCCAACATTCACAAGGGAAGATAATTAAATAGAAAAAATAAATAAACACTAATAGAACAAAGAGAAAGAAGGAATGTGGGGTGTGTCATCACTTCTTCTTTCCATTTTGGATGAGTAGGTTCCCCTCTCTTCAGCCTAAGCAACTCCCTTCCCTTTTAAAATATATTTCTGATTATTTCACAAGGTAACAGTGACTGCAAAACACAAATCACAGCTACACAAATCTCTCTCCTGTTTAGAATAACTGCTGGGTTGAGTCTGGTTAATAGATTGCATTTTCCTCTCACATAAGGCTCTGGGTCTACCACATAAATTTCTCATGAACTTAGACTGGAACAGAACTCGGAAATGTATTTTAGAGAAACGTGGAGGTTCCAAGACACCACACGTGTTGTTAAAGACATCAAACAGAAAGAATGGCTGGGCTCATCGTTCATGGCAGGAAACGCACAAGAGGAATCGTGCAAGTAGTGATACAGATGAGGAAAATCTGTATTTATCGTTACAGAGGCTAAAGAACTTACCGTATAGAATCAGAAAGAAAAAAAAGGAAGAAAACGGGGGGAGGGGTAGAAAATAACGAATTGAGTTCCTTTTATTTTTTTCCCAGTGAAATATCTTTGAGGTTTGCTACTTTGACACATAAATTTTTGAGAAAGAAGTTCAGAAATTCTGTTTGAAGTCAACTGTCAATAGGTTCAAAGGGACAGGAAAAAAAAAAGAGAGAAAGGCACAATTTATAACAAGTGCATGTTAAGTGGATTATTTCTTAATGGGTTATCATGTATCAAAAGTACAAGCAGATTGTTCAATCCTGTCAATTGATTAACACGTGAAGCGCCCCGGCTATTTTGTCTTGCTTACCGCTTGGCCCGTTATATCAGATTTCACCAAAATGCTGGCGACCGGAGATCTGTTTAGGTTGCGATAAGGCTGAATGTTTATATATAGATTATATTCACTGTGTGAATATTTATTGTTTACCGCAATTTGTACAATGTATTATTTTAGAAATGCTTTATATTCAGTCAGTTGTCTGCGATTCTTGTTCCAGTGCAGAAAAAGACTTTTCTTTACCCGTGAACGTGAAAATGTCCCCTAAACGGGGAGAAAGTACAGCGAAGAAAAACAAAAAAGGAATCACCGTTGTAAAATGTAAAGACAAGCGGGACATCTTACTTATTTAAAATTTATTAATAGAATGTAATTTTTTAAATTTTATATCGTCAGTTAACATACAATACTGTGGCCTGCACAAAAAGTATGCTGTCGGTCACTGGTGACTGACGCGGTCCAAATGGAAAGTTCAGTGTCAGTCACAGTGACTGACATGGCACTTAACGTGTTAAGGTTCCCACAACAAATATATTTTAGTCAATTAATAGCACCTATAAGACATTTTTAAATATTCACAAACAGCAGAATAATTATTTTATTAGACATCAAGATTAAGGTGGGAAGTGTGCTGTCCTCTGAGAGGGGATAGATTTTTTTTTTTTAATTTAGAACTCAATTCTGCTATAAAGCACTGAAACTCTCACATAAGAAGTCCCAAACCTGAGCTTATCACCATTTAGCTAAGGGATTTGGAAGCCCAAATACATGAGTCATACTTCTTCCTCCCTGATTCACTTGTTTCTCATTTCTATTCAATAGCAGACTTGGCACAAATACATGTGGACGTGTGGAGGACAGAGATAATGAACTTAGCACAAGTCATGTTTTAGCAACAAGACAAGTCTACCTCACTCATACTCTCCAGTCTTGTACATAACACCTTTAAAAAAAAACTTCTTTCCAGTAATTATTATCTAATATGTTTCACCACGTGCTGATTTCCAGAAAGAGTATGTTAAAGAACTAACTCATGTACATGAAATTCCTCATCCATCATACCTATTTCATCCACCACTAACTAATCAATTAACCAGAACCAGAAGAGTGCTTTCAGTAGAAGTACGAAATGATCAATGCAGGCTTAACGGCTTAAAACAGCATTTCTGTCTTCCTGGAGCTTGTGATTTAAGAACTTACAGGTTAGCTCTCCTCTCAATTAAGCATAAAGAGATCAAAAGATCACTCGCATTACAGGACAGAAGGCACCAAGGGCCAGATGATGGGTTCAGCACTAAGTGCCTCTACAGTCTAGAAAGAAAGTTATGGATTGATATGTTTAGAAGATATGTTATAGGGGAAGCCAGGATGGCTCAGTGGGTTGAGCGCTCACTTTGCAGCGCCGGGGACGGAGGATCGAATCCCGGCCCCGGCCCGTGCGGAACCATGTGCTGAGCTGGGAGCTCCCCCAGTTCGGTTCTCTCTCTGTCTCTGTCTCTGTCTCTCTCTCTCTCTCTCTCTCTCTGTCAAAAATGAAATAAATAAATAAAAATATATTTAGAAGATATGTTATAAAAAAAGAAAGGGCTTAAACTTGGCCTTGAAGGATGGGCAAGCAGAGACAATCATGTGCTTTTCCACCAAAGGGGTTGGTCATTTCTACTGCTGTGAGTCACCCCGGGAAACAACAGCCCCAGATAGAAATATCTTACATGAACTCTTAGAATTATGCTAGAATGAGCTTTTGATTACTGTTTTTAGTACTTAGAGTCTAGGCTGATGTGTTCCCAATACCTTATTAAGGTTGGCTTTTGAGAGTTAAAATGAACCATCATCACTTAACTGAACAAAAATCTAGATAAACAAAGCCACATAAAGGGAAGAGAATGGCTCCCCAGGCCACTGAGTCGAGTCTGTGCCCTTACTGAACTCACAGGTAAAAGGAAAGAATAGCCGTCCAGAGGAACTCTGGGCCAGCCAGGGAATCTGGGAGATGCTTACAGAGGCAAAACATAGCAAAGCTTATCCACAAGGTCTCCAGGAAAGAGTGAAAACTTTAGAAAACAGCGTTTGTACAGTCCGATGTCCAGGAAAGAGCTTCCTAAATTGAACACAGATACAAGCTTGCTGCCAATGGACTTTAAGCATTCTTGGCCCCTTGCAAGATAGCTGCTGCTGGTTTTCAAAACTAACAGAACGCCCCAAAGTTTCCTCATTGATAAACTGTTATAACTGCAACTTCTATGCAGGAGTATTGTTAGGATTACTAGCTCCTGGTATTTACTAAGGACTGTGTAAGTGTCTGCAGTTGTTACTATCTTTATTACTAGACAGTCAGCATGTTGTCAGTTGAGAAAAGACTGAACTAATGATTATGTCCACTTCTTCCACTGCCCTTATCACCTGTGACCCTATGCCAACGGAAGGAGAATCTGCTGGTTAGCAGTCATGATATGTAAGAGGCACCCACTCCCTGCAGACTGAGTAGCTGGCCCCCTCGCAGAGAATCACTCTGCAGCAGGACAGACAGGCTGAGGGCCTAGCAATCACGCCACCAGCTCCAAGGCCCAAAGGGATACTCACCACATAGAGCTTGCGCCAGATAACAGCCCATTCTCGCAGCGTAGACGTGAGCTCCTGCACCAATGGAAGTTCACCAGGAATCACAGTCTCATGCTGCCTAGAGGACCAAACAGATGCCCACGTTACTCTGAGTTGATCATCATTGCTTTCCTTGGCAGAGGTCTGATTTCCCAAAGCTCAAAGATGGGCGTGGGGCTAGCTGGGCTTGAAACAACGCCAAACTTGTCCATGGAGGGGAGGTCTGTGTAGGAAACTATCACATCTAAGCATGTGAGAATAGAGAAGGAGCCGAGGACCCTACATTTCCGAAAATCCACTCAGTTCCTGCAAGGCCATGGGCCCAAAGCCCAACCTCGTCCTCCCCATTTTGCATCTCTTTGGGAACCTCAATTACTGAACTCAGGCTGGCGTCAAAATTTCTAGAAATGGAAGTCAAAATCCAGTGCTTTAGCTGGGTCTGCCCCGTTGCCGTTTCTGCATGGCACAAGGGTCCCGGGGCTTGCAATCTCACACGGGACCTGCTGGCAGGGACTGAGGCAGTGCTGTCCTGTCTTCTGGCACGGTACTAGGTTTTCTACTCATCGACTGCCTCACAGCATAGACACTGTATACGAGGGCTGTCCAGAAAGTATCCAGCCATGTAACCGCTCTCATTATACAGCACTGCCAATGGCTGGGGTTTTTTTCTGGACAGTTCTTGTACATACCAAACTCCTCCCTTACTCACAGGAGACTCATAACAAGGTAGGCCTGACATTTATTCATATAAATCCTCTTCGGTATTTTTATGATCAGCAAAAGGCAGAAAGAAGCGAGTGAGAGCAAGCACGCAAACGGGGATTATGGTAAAATCGCCAGACTTAAAATACAGAACGCCCAGTTCAGTTTGAATTTCACAAAGATTAAAATAATATTTTCATATGTTTCAGGAAGTATCCAAGACATACTGTAAAAAATGACCTGCTATTCTCTGAATCTCACATTTAACTGGGAGTCCAGCATTTTACGTGGCACCCTTCAGGAGTGGGAGTCTGCCTCCCACCCTGCCTTTCTACCCACGTGGCTGTGGCTAGTGACACTGGAGGTTGCCCAGGAATGGCCCACTGGAAATAGAACTCTCCAGGGGGGCAGGGCATCCGGTTATCCAGCCTGATTTTGCTACCAAGAAGTTGTATGAATATGGGCATGTCTCCACCTCCTGCCTCTCAAACAAGGGGGCTGAACTTGGGACTGAGAATGTTATTTGCAGCATGGCATCTGCATGACTCTCTAACCCTCTCTACTTTCTATCAGCCCTGGGATTCCAGCCCAGCATCAGGCTCTCCTGAGTCCCTCAGCTCTCCCACTCATTGGTTCACCAACTAAGGCGGCCTCTCTCTCCCACTTCTGGCTAAGTATGTCACTCCTCTTAGCTGTCATAGACGCAGTGTCTTCCAGAATACATGGTTAAGGTGAACAAGAAAAAAAAAAAAGGCTATCTAAAACACAATGAAGTTTATCTACAGAGCAACTCTCATACAGTATTTTATCATTTCACATCAAGTTCATGACTGCCATTCTCCAAGCCTGAGGGGCCCTGAGGCTACCTGGCTTGTCCAAGATAATTAGTGGAAGGAGTAGCATGCTCATTTAGCTCCCAATGTTCCCAAAATCGGGGGGGGGGCCCTCATGTCTCATCAGCAAAGGAGTACAGGCATCCACACATGCACATACATATGTGCACGTGCACACACGTGATCAGTGAACAGGTAATGCAAGAGGAAGGTAAAGTCCTCCTGTTCTTTCATTATCTGTCTTTATCATCCTGGGGAAGGATGCCAGGGAAGAACAATTACAAAAGGAAAAGACAGAAAAAGGACTTGTGTCAGGAAAACCTTTCTGTTATTTCTCTCTCATACGAGAGTTGGAATTACTGAGTTGAGATTATCATTCTTTAATGATAATTTTATACCTTCATTATTTTTTAGGAGGCTCCCCACATTGGAACTTACCCTCGATCTTCCACCGTTGCCTCTTTCAAATGGATATACGTTTCAGGGAAAATACCCTATGGAAAGAGAAATTTGGTGATTTGGCCATAAAGATCTCATCCCAAAAGAAAAAGCCTGGATATCCAAAATAATAAATGTAGGGGAGAAAGGACAACTGAGAAATAGCTACAATTTGCAGTCTGGTTTGTGGGATATCCATCACACCGATGAGCTAGCTAAATGAAATCATGGCTGAAACATGGAAAAGATATAAAGATTTGGATTCAGAAAGCTTAAGATATAATAAACGCTTCATAAATGAATAGGCAAGCACACCTGGGTCTACAGCTTGGAGCTTTAGTAATGGAAATGAGTTCAATAGTGAGATCCTAACCCCCTCTAGATCCTACCTGCCATGAGATGGTTCTCTTAAAAGCTGTTACATAATCAATGAGATGGAGACCTGTGTACTTAGTGGCCCATAAAATTGCAGTGATTTTCTAAAGCGACTCCTCTCAGTACTTTCATTTTAACCAAATGCAGCCCAAATCTATTGGTATTGGTTATCTGGTTATTTTTAGCACTCTCCAGTCTCCAATTGCTCTTCTTTCTAGATCGGTATTGTGCCATTTCCCAGGAGAAGAGTAAAGCCCGAAAGACCTACGAGAAAGACAGAAAACTGGTTGGTAGAAACCAAAGAGATGAAGACCAGATCTAACCAATAGGAAACAAGTCTTGAATGTGGGTTTTCTGGAAAGCCAAAAGCTTCTGTTGTTTCACTGTATGATACACTCATCGATCAACAGGGCAATTGCCATCTGGAAACGGCACTGCGGTTCTTTGTGTTATGGTGCTTTGCAAGCCAGGCCAGGAGAGGAACCTGTTTAACAGGCACCATTAGCTTGTCTGTTCCTGTAAAAGTGAGTGTGACCCTGTGGACATTCCATGTCAAGGGTGACTGACCACAAAAGTGGGGAGATCTATCGCCCTGCCTGGGGGACTAGGTCAAAGATGCGCGTCTACCCAGAGGCCCTTCACCCATTCAAACAGAAAATGAATGAATTTCATCCAGGGTTAGCAGTGTGCCTAGTTTCCTGTGCTGTACCCATAGAATACCCTTCTTTCTCCTTTTCAACCCTTAGCCAATAAAGCAGGAAACAGCAAAAAAATTTGAGATTGGGCTGCTCCCAGCATTGGTGATGACAGGGTAGATCATGTCACTGCTTGAGTCAGAAGCAAAACGGCCATCCTTTCCTGCCAGGCACTAAAAACAAACAAAAAATGTACACACACCTCCTCCTCCTTGCTTTGAGAAAGGGGCAGGTGAGGGCTGTATGAGTGAGACATTCCTACTCCAATCCTGTTACTAGTCAGACCCAGGACACACACAGAGGCAAGGTCACATGACCTCTTTATTATAGGGACAGGATTCGGGGTGATTTTGGAAAACTGATCAGGTAAAAACAAACAAAAATACAACGTGAGTATAATTTCTTTCGGGCCTGATTTCTGGGGTTCTGAAGCTTTAGATCTGTCCCTGGGAGGCCTAAGAAACGTCGAGTGTTTCTACTGATTGGAATGCTGAGGTAAATGTTGTGTTGACTCCCACCTTTGTGGAGAACCAGACTCAGTAGTCTGAAACTCAGCTTGAGGACCTGATGTTAAGTGAAATCAGCCAGATACAAAAGGAGAGACACTGTATGACCCCACTTACGTGAGATATCTAGAGCAGTCAAATTCACAGTGACGGAAAGTAGAACAGGGGTTTCCAGGGGCTTGGGGGAGGGAAGAACAGAGAGTCAGTGTTTAATAGGTATAGAGTTTTAATTTTAAAAGATGGAAAAGTCCCAGAGATGGATGGGTGGTAAAGATGGCCCTAACCATATGAAAGTACTTAATGCCTGTGAACTATACATTTCAAAGTGGTTAAAATTGTAACTTTAAAATGGTAACTGTAAAATGTCATGTATATTTTACTACAATTATAAAAATGTCCAGAACTCTTAACAGAGTAGCACACTGGGCAAGGATGAACCATTTAAAGTAGTAATTACAGGAGCCATATCTGGAGGTTAAAATAAGATGTAACACTTGCTAGTCCCAAAGACTATTCTTGCAGAAGATTTTTCAAATCAAGGTCAAGGACCAATTAAAATGTTCATACATTTATTATCAGATGATGACTTCGCCCAATAACTTGGATAAATCCAAGAAAGAGTATTTGTAATATAAACAAACACTGACTTATTTTGTGACATCTAAGCAGATCATAAAGCAGATAAGTTATACTGGACGTACAGATATGATTTTCATAGGAAGAGAATATTTACTGTATTACCACTCTGTTATTGGGAGGCATCATCTTTCCCTGCTAGCGTATGTCCACTTACAGCCACTTAATGGCTCTGATAAATCTGAAGCTTGTAGAAAGTTTCCTATGCCATTATGACACACAGAAAGCCAGAATAAACCTGGGTAATATATTTCTGATTTACCGCCTCTCTCTCAATTCTGCTTTTCCTTTCTCAATGTAACCTATTTACTTGAGTAAAAAGAGATAAACTAATGATTTCTAGATAATGCCTTATCCACACTTCCACAATCCTGCCAGAATCAATATCAGTTTCTGTGAAGCTCTTGGATTCTTCAATCTGTAAAACCACTAGCTCATTTTATCACCACTCTAAATGGCTATGTCTGCTTATAAATGACACCAAAGATCTCCATTAAAATAAGAGGCCTTTCAACTGGCAAGTAAAGGAAACAACATTAGGAGAGCACTTCAAATAGGTTGGATCTCTTAATGAAGGGGTGTCAAAAGTTGAACACAATTCATGACAGTTGACTTTAAACTCCCTCTACTTTTCCTGGATCTCTCCATAAGACAGACAGATATTTCAACTGAAAAATCAATGAGAAAATGCATGGCCCTTGTTTGTACTATCATTTCGTTGAATTATAAAGTTTAATTATCAAGCACTAAGAGAAGCTCTTACTGAAATAATTCTTTTAAAGGGTGATACTTAACATTTAAATAAGGGTTTGAAGAAAATGAACACAAAAAATTAAAAACATACCCAGAACTTGTCCTTTAGATTCTGGTGTGGCACCCCAACTATCCATTTGTTTTTCAAAGCAGATGACAGAGGCACTAACTAGATGTGTTTTGATATATGTATTAGGAAAACACAGAATGCCTTAAAAACCAAGGTCATTGGTTCTCATAAAGGAAGGTTACATCATATATACTCTGAAAGGGAAGGCTGTGGTCCAGGTCCTTGTTTCAACATGATTCACGTTCACTAGTTAAAAATTAAAATTTTTTTGATGTTGTTATTTACATTCATATGATTTTATCTGAGAGTGGGTTTTTTGGGTTCATTTTTAAAAATTAACTTTTATTTAAAGGCTAGAGAGTTAAGTGATATAAGTATTCTTGCTCTTCAAAAAAGTTAGAGCTTCAAAATAACTCTATAGTTATTCTTTGAAATAACTATCAATTCCATAATTATGAGTAAAATTAACACTGATAAGGTTAAATCCAAGCCAAGAAGCAGAAGTGGCTGCAAATACCAGGCACTCTTGTCTAACCAGCATCCAGAAAGAAAAAACCTTTGCTTTAGGTCAAGCCAGAACATCTGCCATCTTGGTCCCTATTGTAAGAAATTAAAGTCGGCAAGAGAGTAAATGAAAAGACATGCAGTACAAAAAACTCTGGGTAGAAAAATTCAGCATCAGGATTTGGGGAGAAATCCAAGGACTAAAATTGTGGGAGCTGATAGCTGCTTTACAAGCAAGCACTCCTTTATTTTGGTAGATCACTGTCTAACAAAATCTGTGTGTGTGCACATACATGTGCAAATACTGAGCATGACTAATGTCAACAAGATGGGAAGCTTGAACAGACAGCCCTGGTTTTAAACGACCTATACCATGTACAAAGGCATTTTTCTGGACCCTGAGCTCTTCTGGGAGTCATGTGCAAGGATTACCTCTATCTCACACTAGGTTTGAAACACAAGAATAGTGGGGTTTTTGACTCACCTCTTGATAAATTCTCGAATGTTTCCTCATCCTTTCCTCACTCTCTACTTTGTATGTGAACTATGAAATGTGGTCCTATCAACTTGTCTGTTTCAAAAGAAAAGTGCTGACATGCTAAAGCTGCCCCAAAGTGCAGTATCAAAGGAACACAGCTGACCTGACCTAAATAAACCAAGGGAGGTACTAACACAATTAACAATTTTTTTTTTAGCTTGATGATTAGTAGTATTGGTACGGGAAAATGGAACCCACTAGAGTATTTTTCAAATTCTATGGCCATGGTGAGATACCTTTTCATGGCAATCCAGTACTATACATAAAATATATGTAAAAATAAGGACCTAGATGAAAGCTTCATGAAATAATACTTACCATGGCATTCTATTTCCTTTCCTATTTTTTAGTTTTGTTTTATGAAATATTTAGTATATTTAGTTGATGATGTGTTATTGGGGATGGTGACATTCATAGTGTGAAAACTACCGGTCTAGAAGTTAGTCCATTTTACAATGAAGAAAAGAATCAAGTGGAAATGGGGGAACCCAATTAGTTTGGGGAGTTTAGCATTGCAACTAAAGGATAGAGGAAGAAGCATGGGTCCCTCCCTAAAAGACTGAGCCAAGGACAGCAAGGACAGTAATGTCACCATTCAGCTTAGCATGAAGGACAGGGTGCCAGAAGCCTGTAGAGGATGGTCTGTGAATTCACCTCCGGGCCCTTATCATGGAGTTGACTGGTGGGAAATATGGTCAATGAGGGTTTGCACTATTTTACTGGAGCATTGAGGTCAGAGAATTTGCTTTCACATACATCTAAAGAACAGCCATCAAAGAGAAAGCAAACTAGGTGTAGAGGTAGCAGAGAGCAGATAATAGGTTCAGCTAGCACAACATAAAACTAGCAGACAGATTTCAAACTAATAAATTGAATGATAAGCCATACCTTTTTAGATTTATTTTGGAGGGTATATCCTCTGTACCAACCTGTCAAGGTATAAGAGAACACAAAATCCTTGATGTTATCTTGGATAATATAAAGATACTAGCAATATACATCCTCATATCCTGTTAGAGTGCTGGGATGGAATCTAAGGGACAATTAGCAAACAATGTGTTAAAATCATGTACATTTTGGTTTATTATATAATAAAAATCTAGATTAATTTTAGAGCTTTACTCTCTTAGTAACTGAAGAGTTTAAAATTTTTTTTAGAGCCATGCTTTATCTCTGTTCCTTTGGAGAAAGAACAGAATAACAACAACACAAAAAACCAAGATAGAAGTCAGCCCAACAACCTCTTACTAGCTTAATACCTTACAGTCAATCAGTAAGTGTTTTTGTATGAATGAGTATGGACTTTCACATACACACACCATACATACACACATACACACACAGACATTCTATAAGTCATCTTATACTATTAAAACAGATATTTTAAAATAATTTATATAATCTCTCTCTCTCTTTTTTCTAAGTTCTAAGGTTAAAAACCACTATTCTAAAACAGCTTTAAATTGGAGTAGCAAATCTTATATATACAAATATTTGCATCTAAAAAAATTGAAACAAATAATAAAACAACATTTGAAATAATTCTCAGCAATGCTTTAAACACCCCCACCACAATTAAAATATTTTGTGTTTGCTTCATGAGGCTTTAGGAAAAAGCTTTAACTTAGCTTTTAAAATTCCAATAACTACACATATATCTACGGCTGTTTTCCCATCCTCTATCTTGTAATGGGAGTAGTATACAATTTAATGTCTGTAAACACATATTTTATGTTAAATTTTTACTGAACACCTACCATAGGTAATTTACTATAATAATTTTCCTCATTCCCCATGACCATCGGGCATCGGGGTAGTCATCTTGCCTAAGTAAACCTTGTTGTAAGAGTTACCTACGTGTAAAGCAGCCAGAAATATACAGTAAATAGATTCAAGCTGTAATTAAAATGTCAGGCAATTGCTAATAGGATTCTAGACTTTTCTGATAATTTGCTCTCTGGGAAATTATACAGAAAATACACACAGTCTATTATGGACATGCTACAAATAGCTGAATTTGCCTAGTTTGTGTATAGATTTAACAACTTTTTAAAAAAGATTTATTCTCTTGTTTGAGAGAGAGATATACAGAGACAGAGAGAAGGGGGAGAGCTCAGAGCAGTCTCCATAGTTCCACACCATTAGTTTTGACATAGTTTCATTCCACACAGGTGGCTGTGTGGTGGCATGGGGCGTGAACTGAACCAGGGGCCTCCCACACGGGAGGCATGTTATAGTTCAGCATATGGATCTGCACAGGCTGGGGCTGGGATTCGACCCCCAGACCTTGAGATTGCAAAGTAAGTGCAAGCGTTCAATTTGTTGAGCTATCCCAGCATCCCACATTTAATAACTTTTTCACACATTTTTAAAGCATCAGCATTCCAAAATTTAACAAATTTGGCTATATTTTACAGGGAGGAATGGAGTATTTTCCTGTAGAATCATTATAGGTTTGCATCAAGACCCCTGGTTGAGAAAAAGAAATTGGAACAGGAAACACTGCTCCCAATTTAGAATGCCAAAGTGTGCAAGAAATCCAGGCTGTAACAGCCAGCTCAACATTTCTCCCAAGTCTCAAGAATCTTTTCCACTGGTACACACTGCTAACACGTGAAAGCGGCTGTTGCGTGAATGAGTGGCTTCAATTCATCCTAGGATGGGGGAGGGGAGGCAAGATGAGAAACAATACTCTCTTCCAACCAGTGTTCATCTCTCTATTCCTATAAAACTAAGCTGTTTACAATACAGGCTTTGCTTCATGTTCAGAGAGGAGTTTACCTGTACTTTTGTAAACAGTATTTTTGCACAGCCATTCATCACAGAATTATGCTTTCTAAACCTGTCATTTTTGAAAACTTTTCGTTTCACCTCCTAAGTCTTCTCTAGAATCATGGTATGTGTAAAACCCCAATCTAAAGGCACAAAATTACCACACAGAAGTTCTAAAAGCGAACATTCATTCTGCTTGGCATTGCATAGTAGCAGAATACTGTCTATGTCTGGACCTTTAATCATATACTATTAAGACTCCACAAATACAAATGCTAATAACTACAAGGGATATGGTAACAGTATAGGAATTGTTGTTCTTGTTACATGCTGTGGAGTCAGTTTCGACTCCTGGCAACCCCATGAATGACTGAGGTCCACAATGTCCTGCCCTGCACAACCCTACTCAGCTCCTGTAGACTCAAGCCTATGGCTTCTCTTATGGGGTCAATCCATCTTCTTTCTTGCTGTCTTCTATGGCTCTCTGCATTGTCTTCTCCAAAGAACCCTGCCTTCTCATGATGTGTCTGAAGGAGGACAACTTCAGTTTTGTCAAGAGTATGTTTGCTTATTTCCAAATTACAAACCTGTGCTGTGATAAAAGCAAGAACACAATCTTTCAATTAACCCCGATATTTAAAGCAATAAATGAATTCAGTAAAGTAGCAGGATACAAAATTAATATTCAGAAATGACTGTATTTTTATATCTTATGTACCAATAACGAACTATCAGAAAGAGAAATTAAGTAAATAATCCTATTCCCAATTGTACCAAAAAATAAAAATAAAGAAACCCTAGGAATAAATTTGACCAATGAGATAAAAGACCTACACTCAGAAAATTATAGGACATAAAAATAAATAAATAAAAAGAAATTAAAGAAGATATAAATAAATGGAAGCATATAGTGTGTTCATGGATAGGAAGAATTAACATCATTTAAATGTCCATACCACCCAAAGGAATCTACAGATTCAAGGCAATCCCTATTAAAATACCAATGGCATTTTTCATAGAACTAGAACAAATAATCCTGAAATTTATATAGAATCACAGAAGATCCCGAATAGCCATGGCAATCTTGAGAAAAAAGATCAATGTTGGAGGCTTCACACTACCTGATATCAAACTATATACAAGGTCACAGAAATCCAAACAGCATGGGACTGCCATAAAAACAGACTGGAGAGCCCAGAAGTAAATCCATGCCTATGTGATCAATTAATCTATGACAAAGGAGGCAAGCCTGTACAATGGGGTACAGACAGTCTCTTCAATAAATTGTGCTGGGAAAACAGAGCAGATACATGCAAAAAAATGAAACTCAACTATCTTCTTCTTACTCTATATACAAACAAGAATAAACTCAAAATGGATTAAAGACTTAAATGTAAGACCTGAAATCATAAACTCCTAGAAGAAAACATAGGCAGTAAATTCTCAAAATATGACCCTTAGTAATATTTTTACAGATATATCTCCTCAGACAAGGGAAACAAACGAAATACATAAATGGGACTTCATTAAACTAAAAAGTTTTTGCACAGCAAAGGAAATGAAACAAAACAAAACAAAACAAAACAAAAACCCAACATACTGAATGGGAGAAGATATTTGTCAATGATATATCTGATAAAGAGTTAATATCCAAAATTTATAAATATCTCATAAAACTCAACATCAAAAAATTAAACAATCCAATTAACAAATGGGCAGAGGACCTGAATAGACATTTCTCCAAAGAGGTCATATATTTTAGATGGTCAAAAGAGATATGAAAAAATGCTCAACATCACTAATCATCAGAGAAATGCAAATAAAACCACAACAAGATACCACCTCAATCGTCAGAATGGCCATCATCAAAAAATCAACAAAGGTGGGAGAATCAAGTACATGCTGATGGAAAGAAGCCTGACTCTCGGTGGTGAGCACATAATGCAACACACAGACAACGTAATGTAGAATTGTACACCTGAAACCTATGTAATTTTTATCAACCAATGTCACCCCAACAGATTTAACAATTAATAAGAACAAAACAAACAAACAAAAAAAGGAGCAAGTGTTGACAAGGATGTGGAGAGAAGGGAAACCTCATGTACAGGATTGCAACTTGGTACAGCCATTATGGAAAACTGTTTGAAGGTTCCTTAAAAAATAAAAATAGAACTACCATATGACCTAGCAATTCCACTTCTGGATATTTATTTGAAGAAATCCAAAACACTTAATTCGAAAAGATATATACACCCCTATGTTCACTGCAATACTATTTACAATCGCCAACATACGGGAACAACCTAAGGGACAACTGGATGAAAAGATGTGGTAAATACATACAATGAGTATTACTGGGACATAAAGTTAATTCTTGCCATTTGTGACAACATGGATAGACCTAGAGGTTATTATGCTAAGTGAAATAAGTCAGAAAGAGAGAGACAAATACCATATGACCTCACTTCTATGTGGAATCTAAAGAAGAAAGCAAACAAACAAACAAAAAAAACCCCAAAACAGACTCATAGATATAGAGAATAAACTGATGGTTACCAGATGGGAGGGGAACTGGGGCAGGATGAAAAAGGTGAAGAAATTAAAGAGTATAAATTGGCAGTTATAAAATACTCATGGGATGTAAAGTACAGCACAGGGAATATAGACAATAATATTGTAGTAACTATGTATAGTGCCAGGTAGGTACTAGACTAATCAGCGAGATTACTTTGTAAATTGTCTAAATGTCTAACCACTATGCTGTACACCTGAAACTAATATAAAATAATATTGAATGCCAATTGTGATTGAAAAAGAAAAAAATGTACCTTGGCCCCATTGGCTTCCCATCCTGAGCAAATGAGCCATTATTAGATGGGGCAGGGCAAGCTTGGGTATTTGCGAAGGTGGTGGTGTGATGGAGAAATCCATACATGCGTCCAGATTGACAGGTCACGTGGGAGACTCGTATGGGGCATCGGAGCCTCAGGGCGGTGAGGAGGAAGGCGCCACACACAGGACTTGGGGTGGGGACGTGGACTGACGTGCGCTATGACAGAGAGAACGGCTGAGGAGGGTGTCCGTCCATGTGGGGAGAAGATGTAGTAATGCAGATGGGGAAACTGACCAAATAGACACAGTAGAAATACTAGACGCCAAGTTTCTTACAAATGCTAACAGGGAAAAAACAGGAATGAGCCCTGTGATGCTGGATTGGAATTAAAGGTATCCATTGTACTCATGACTTAAAATACACAGACAGGTCAAAAATCACAGAAATGTTATTCTCCATTTACACACACATGCATACTATCCCGAGCTCTGCTAAAATACCTATTAGTTCATATTTTACTGACTCTGATTCAGATAATGAGGATCTCAGAAAAAAGCTATTACCTGGCTTAGAGAACAACAAATCCAATATAAAGCAGGATGGGAAAAAAAAAAAGGACCTGAGAAAGGATCTTATTTGTCTGAGATAGTAGAAGAAGATAAACACTTCTGTCAGAAAGACTGGGTATGAAACAGAGGTAGGTCCCTGCAGAAGCAAGGCAAACAAATTCATGGTGATCTACATTAGAACAGTCGTTTTAGGGGGATGGGAATGGTGTGAACGAAAGCAACAGGGAACCTTCTGGGCTAAGGGAAATGTTCCAGATGACTGGTACATAGGATGCTTTCACTTGTTAAAACTCATTGCACTGTATCCCTAAATTGAGTGTATTTCACTGTATATAAACTGTATTGTAATTTCTAAAAACCAATTCAAGAATTTTTACTCTCAAACAATACAAAGTCACCACCTCAAAGTGGCACAGAATTCAGTGATAATGGATTGCTCAAGTATTATTGAATATTTTTGACACGGCCTCTAAAACCCCTTTAAGTCATGTGTGAAAAATCACAAAACCATTTCTCCATTACTTTTACTTTGTACTGCGTCTACCCAAAGACATTATTCATCCTCATTAGTCACTTTGTGCTCCAAAACCGAACTAGTTTTGCTATTTCAAAAAGTTCTGTCAGACTGGAGATTCATTTACTCATTCAACGGAAGAGAGGCCAAGAGAACGAGACATACACCATCACCATCCTTCTAAGTCTTACTCTATATTGCAAAGAGGAAAACATATGCGCATATAAACACACAAGCAAAGAAACAAAGTGATTTTACATACGAGTAGTGCTAAAAGTTATGAGGGAATGAATGGACAGGGTAATGTGGGAGAGGGCGACAAGTTGGGGATGGGCTGACTTGAGAAAGTGTGGTCAGAAAATTCTCTGAGGAAGTGTTTTGGAGCTGAGGATGTACATCACTAATGTGGTCATTCATTCATTATACATAAAAACACTTTGTGAACAGCAGTGTGCCAGACATTGTCTTCAAGGAGAAAGGAAACAGATCTGTAAACAAACAATTAAACACAAAGGGGGCTTTTAATGATAATGCTTAGACACAGCCACACACAAAGGGAGAATTATGAATATGCTAAAGACTCAGAAGGCAATTACTGAGGGGGACTTTGAAGATCTTTTGAATCACAAAAGCATCATTTAGATGTGTAAGTCATGAGGTGTTCTGTGAAATCTCTCCCTATTTTGCAGTCCCAAGGCAAATTAGTTCCTCTCTCCCTCCATCAATAAATCATTCTCTTTTATTGTGGTGAAAATACATAACAAATAATTGACCATCTTAAGCATTTAAAGTGGGTGCAACCATAAAATTTTTTTTTTTTTTTTTTTTTTTTTTGACCTCCTAGGAATTAAAGAGCAGAAACAGACAGGGAGCCACTGTTTACACGCACCCGCGATGTGGGGGAGGGGGTGCTGGGGAGGAGCAGGTGCTAAATCCTGTTGTTTTTCCTTTCAGTGTCACTGGCCTGAGACTTGGCTGCGGAAAGCACAGTTAATTAGGCCAAGGTCAAAGGTTCTATCCCCTGTGAGCTAGGTAAACTTGTCAGGTTTCCGTGGGCATTGCTGTGGCCCTCCGAACCCCAATGAGTGTCCTCCGAGCTATGCCTGTGGTCCCTCTGGGGAACACGGTGATCAGAAACAGCTCCCAGACAGAGACAGGCTCCGTCCTTGGACCCTGGCCCCGGGGCAGCACACTCACTAGCTTCTAGAGCCTCAGGTTTCAGAATGCTCATGCTCCAAAGGCCCGGACCAGCTCACTAGGGCTTTTGAAAAAGCAGAAAGTAAAAGGACAAAAAGATGGCAAACAATAATTCTACTCTTCTCTGCCATTTTGTGGAGCAAATCAGTCTTCCTGGTTATCTTGGCTTAGTGTTGTACTCTCTGAGATAGGCAGATAGATGTTGCAAGTCTGAGCTCCAATGGAACTCAAGAGTTCACTGGAATTTGACATCCTCACTAAAAAAAGGGGAAATGTAGGCTAGGAACTAAAAAGGTTGTCCAAAGTCAACAGGGACTTACTATCTAAGTCTTACTTACTGCATATACACAGATCTCCTACTGCCTAGCTCCTCGCTCTCTCCCACCTCCCCAGCCACACCGTCATTGACACAAAGCCCATTTCTCCACTTGGATTCCGTAGGACCTTGGTGGGAGCACAGCTATGTGAAGGTCTTCAAGTTTCTTAACCTTGAATTTTACATCTATTAAATGAATATCAGTAACTCTGATCTCCCAGGATTCTAAGAACTGAGACTGAGTCTATGAAAGCCTTTCGGGTCAGTGCCTGGCACACAGAGGAAGGGAAAATGCCAGACAAATCTGGAACCTGGGTACTCAATGATATCACCCAGGGATTCGTACTCCAGGGCCACCATCTGGTTCCCATGATGAAAACTCCATTTGGAGTTCTCTTTGTTTTCTGAGGAATGAGTCCTATACCCGAAGAGAAGAACCAACCCTCTCTAAATTATGAAGTTACTTTTGATGAACAAAGCTGAAGCAACACAAGTAGCTGAAATACTGGCAAGAAGCTTCAGTCTAGAGCCACAGCACCTGATTAAGAAGTACTTTCTTTTCCAGGAGAGTTTTAAGTTCCAACTATGAGGAAGTTGCAACAACTATGTGTAGTGTCAGATGGGTACCACACTAATAGGAGAGATCACTGCAAACGTTATGTAAATGTCTATTCACTATGCTGTACACCTGAAAATAATATAAAGAATATTGAACGTCAGCTATAATGTAAAAAAAAAAAAGTAAGTAATTAAAAAATAATTCCTGCCCACCTCTTCCCACTCCTTCAGTGCCAATCATAGTAACAGAATCTTAAACCTGCATTGGTGAAAACTAAACAAGTATTCAAGGTTAGGAATTTAGTATTCATTGCTCCTGCCATTTAGAAGATGGACTAAATTGCTAGGTACAGTTGTTTAAAAATCTTATATTCCTATTGTGAAAGTTAAATGCACACACATTTAATATTCTTGTTTGAATGATAAGCATTAGGGACAGTACGCAGAATGTACCGGTAAGTGTTAGACTAAGAATCCTCTTTCACAAGAATCTTTCCTATCTTTCCTTTCCCATTCCTCTTTGTAGCCTGAGTTGCATATGAAGGTGAGGCAAGGGAAAAAACCGAAGTCCTCACGTGGCTGTCAGATCTGTTTGCAGTGTCCAAGTTTTTCTAGCAGCATGCTTTCTCTTCCTGTAACACTTTGCATTGAATGGTTTGCCTCCATGGGTTGAAAAAATTGGGGGCACTCTAGCAGTTAACATTTATGACGCATAAGCTTCCTTGTGTGCTTTTAAAGATCATAAACGACTCCTATTACTATGAGAGAAGCAGAGGCACACAGTTAGCCTCTCTCCAGGCGAAAGCAGGAGGAGAAGTATCTTATTCAGATTTGCCCTCAATCAATTTTGAACTTTCCTCTAGAACTTTCTCCTTACATTAATCCTCAACTGTCTGAGTCTTATCCAATGCCACAGTGGTTTGCTGTGCTATGGTTCACAATGGGGATAAGATACAGAAGGCATCTTTGGTAGAAGCTATACAGCAGATAATGTGAATGGTGCCGTTTCCAGGTGTGAGGACAGCTGTGAGTGTGCACGGATGTCCATGAAATGGGAGGAGCCTCCCACCGCTTTGCTCCCTTCTTGACGTCTTGATTCCACCATGACCCCTTGGAGACCCCAATTTATGGGACACCAAAAGCTCAAGAGAACATTCCTCCAGAATATTCCAAATGCTTCTTTGCTTTCAGGCTGAGCTCGCCTCCTTAGGCAGATGGGCGGCTGCCCAAAGGGGCCAAGTCCAAGTACTGAAAGAAGGCACCACTCTGACCCCTATCCCAGAAGGTCCTGTATATGCCTATCCATGAATTACATAAATATTAAAGATGGAGTTTTAGAAGCTTGTTCAAACACATCTCTAAAGGAAAAATGACAGGTATTCTCTTTTTGATAAGATTAAATAGGAGACAAGACTTTTCGCCAGCTCAACACTTTAATTAGCTTGTCTTATAAACAAACACCCCCCTCCCACTGCCATGCACATCTTTTGAAAAAAACATATGTCAGGAACATATGTCCCCAGCAGTAGTCACTGACAAGCTGTACTTAAGGTAAAGGTCAAACAGATGTGGGAAGTGACCAGCACACTCAACAGAATGCCACCTGGCCGAAACTGCTTTCAAAGCTAATGCCAAAATGTTTGCACGCAGTCCTTGTCATAAAACCCAAGCAGCTGGGCTCACGGCCATTTATGTCTGTCAGAGGCAATTGTTTTATAACTAGACCATGGTGATTCTATGGATTCTGGATTGTAATAAAACTTTCAATGATCTTTTCTGGTAGGATAACAAAAGTAAGTGAAACAAATATATTGAATGCCTTATTTCAGCTTATACTGTAAACCTGTACACGAACTATTAAGAACTGATTTTTAAAAATCAATTTTGATTTTCTTTTTTTTTTTAATCATGATGATTGATTGATCATGGCTGACCAAATAGAGAAGGCAATGAACAGAAAATAAGGACCATAAAGGGATGTCAAGGCTACCAGGTTGGCTCACTGTTGTACAGGATGGTAGGAGGTGACAACCTACCTTCTCAAACCAGATATTCTGAAAGAGTTCACTAAGACCTTATTGTATCATATGGTCCAATGCAGGGCTCCTATGACCACATCTCAGAAAGATGCTTGTTAAGCCTCTGCTTGAAAAATAAAAATCTTCAAGTGCACACGCTTTTCTTTTCTTATGCCTCTGTTAGAAAGTTTTGCCAGTCATGGAGCCCAAATTTGATGTAACTGCCTATCTGTCCTAATACTGCCCTCTATACTGATTCAAAAAAGCCTGCTTTATAACAATAAGAATCAAAACATGTATCACTCCAGTCATAATCCATTTGTATTCCTTTACCTATTATAAAGGAGAGAATTTCTTAATTAAGGTACATTTTAAAACTGGCCTCATTCTATACGGAAGAAATAACTTAGGTATATTGGGGACTTCCTATATATACACAAATGCTTCTTTTTAGTTCTTGCAACTTTTCAGGACTGCCCATTTCCGCTGGTTCCAATCCAATCATCTGTGCTGTCCTTTGGGTCTTTATAAATTACACTAAAATAATATAAAACGTTATGCTGTGCCTGCCTCTGTAGAGCTTGGAACACCTTTGAGACATTATCTCATTGTGTTATTTCCAACAGGGGCCAAGTGTCTTATGTTTATCCTCAGAGATCACTGTTAACACCAGCCACCCTCTCTTGAACTTGTGAGTGGTTTATGGAGCTAAAAATGAGTCAACCAATGGATATGAATCTAATACAGGAAACCAGCGCCCATTGGTGGAAAAAGAAACCTTGGGTGTGACTGGAATTTGGTTCATCATAGATGAG
Source organism: Craseonycteris thonglongyai (assembly GCA_004027555.1). Lineage (NCBI taxonomy): Eukaryota > Metazoa > Chordata > Mammalia > Chiroptera > Craseonycteridae > Craseonycteris > Craseonycteris thonglongyai. The sequence continues at coordinate 98,841 of PVKE010000746.1, read as the reverse complement.
GGGCGCTTCATGAGAGCAATGCTGCTAAAACCTTATTTTTTAAAGCATTTTCCTTTAATCACTTTCAATTCAAAAACTGACCCAACTTTACATGAAATAACCATGACACAGAGAGGATTAAAGTGTCTTGTCCAGGGATGGTTAACACAGATAGGAGCAAAACCATCTAATCAAAAGTAGCCCTTGGGAAAGCTGGGATGGCTCAGTGGGTTAAG